>JAQIFY010003071.1:0-12846 GCA_028533085.1 Varecia variegata | reverse complement strand
TAGGCAGGATACTAAGGTATGACACTAAGCTGTGGTGGCACAGCACAAAATTACACTTTTTTTCACACTTTGAAAAAGTTTTAACAAGAATTTTTCACATATTTAAAATTATATTAATCTAGTTATAGCAGAAAAGTACAGTACATTGTAAGACAATAATGTTTTTCCCTTTTCCCTTGGTTAGTTAATTAAAAAGCTAATGCCAAATGGCTATCTTTTAAATATATGGCTTAGAATAAATTCACGTTAATTCACATTCATTTAACTACTGTATTTTAAAAACAAGCTTGATCTGTTGAAGGCTGGTTATCTTTTACTTAGAATCTTTATCTAGCTCCTCATTTAAATTCACAGAACCTATGGGAAAGTCTCAGAAATCATTTAACCCAAACTCCCACCAAATAGCTGCTGTTAATTCTGTTTCTAGAAATTTACTAATAAATTATGATACAATATAAAATACTTGGGAACCTGAAGCAATTGTGAAAGGAGATGTATACATCCTTGACATTTAAACAAATCAAATAAATGGAAATAGATTTTAAAATGAAAGTTAAATCAAAAGGGTGCTAACTTCATCATCAAACACTTTAAGACCCTTTACGTGTGTGTGCACTGGGCATGTTTTAAGCACTTTAGATTAACACTTTTAATTTCTATATAAGGATTCTGATTTGGGTTCCATTAATAATACAAAGCATTTTAAATTACTACTTAAAATTTTGACACATTCCTTTATTTATATACTCCACTGAGAAATATTCATGTAAAATAACACTCCAAAACCTTAATTACATTACTGGCGTTAGGTTTCTAGGCAGTCTTCGTCTTTCCATCTTGGCTGATAAACACCCATGCTATCTATTTCCTTCCACCCACCCAAAGAAGTGATTCAAAATATCAGGATATCCTGATAATGGCATTACTTTACTAGGTTTATTAGTTCAGGAAACTCTGCCTCAATCATTGTTCTGCTAAAATGCTTTAAAATTACTCTCTAATTTCAGTAATTAAGGTATATGAGTAAGTAATCTTAAATCTTTCTTTGGTAGTTCAAGATTTTAATGAGGGATCTCAGTTGATTTTTCAAAGACCTCTTTAACCAATCTTAGGAAGGCTCAGGGTCACATTTTGAGTATCTATCATCACTGAGTCTCAGTGATTACTGGGGCCAGACAGAGGGAATTGGACGGACATGCTACTGATGATAAAACATGCCTACTGAAAGGTGACCTTACTAATAACCTATCTAATAGAGGAAAATAAACTATCAAACAGAAAGTAAGGGAAATAAACTCACAAAACATAATTGTCTTTTTGAAGAAAAAACTCACAACACAACTACCCCCTTTGTTTTGTGTAGTTAAAACACATGTGGCCTAACTCACTACCACTAAGAGTTTGTTTCTCAGCCTCGAAGGGCTCTAAGCGGACAGTAGGGGTACGAACTACCTGCTGCTGCCTCAGTTCCTGCCAAAACACATCCCAAGGACAAACCCGCCTCCAGGAGAAAGAGAAAGAGGAAAGCCAACTCCCTGACATCTCACAGCTGCTTCTGTTGCCAGTCTGCAACAGACAAAAGACAACCATTTTTACCTTTCAAAAGCCAGAATAGCTTTTCCTCAACTGCTGACGCCTTTCCCCACCTTCCTTCTTGCCGTGTCATTTTCCTTCTTTCTGTCTCTCTCTTTCTCTCTCTCCTTCTTTCTAGCGAAAATAAACTTTTTATATCTTTATATCCTAATCTTTGTGTGAGAAATATGTCTCTGCCTGAGTACAAATTTCACACCCTTTCACCTATATAAATTCTTGTATTTTGCTTTACCACTCTAAAAAACAGAAAGAACATACGTTCTCTCCAAAACTGTATGTTTTAGTATTTTGCATTTCTCTCTTTCTCTCCCCCTCCTCTAAGTTTCCACTGTAATTTGACCACCAAGAAGAAACCAACAAGTGAGAACATCAGTGCTAGCGTACAGGGAACCTTGTCAGTCACTGTCTTTACTTTTTGCCCCCATATTGTTTTTTTTGAAATCTGAATCCCACCTCTCAGAGGCAACCTGAATAAATCCACGGTGTCCCTCTGCCTAGTAGTGACATCATTCAGATCAAGTCCGCTGTTCAGATTTAAAGTTATGTAACAGCCACAGAGTCTCCGAATCTCAGAACTACAAGCTCTGAGAAGAAACCACAGCCACACAGCTTTGGAGGCAGACCCTCGCCTAGAGGCCGGCTCTCTAGGATACCGTGGCAGGGTTCTTGCCCTCGCAGATCTTTCAACTGCTGCCCTGTGTCCTGAGGCACGGCCCAAGCCGTCCAGACGACATGGCTTGTGAATCCTGACAATCTATCCAGAGAAGCCACATTAGGTATAAGTATTCTCACTTGCTCTTTGTCCCCAACCCTTTGCACATTCTAATATCGACTGTCTCAATGTCCTTTATAGCAGTCCCCCCCAAACTGCATTTAGCTGTTCTTTCTCCTTTAAACTGAAATAGCTCTTCAGCTTTCATGTTTCACGCAATTGACATTCTTGAACAATACGTGCCAGTTATTTTATTAAAGAGAATATCCTCCAATTTGGATACTATATCTACTTCAATTTGTTTCCTCACAATTAGATTCAGATCACACATTCCTGGCCCAGCTGTGACATAAGAACATTGCATCCAGCATATCACATCCAGACGCCTACTGTCCCATACTGGTGATGTTAATCTTGACCCCTTGTTTAGGATGTTATCCAGTTTCCCCACTAAATTGTTACTATTTTTTTCCTTTTGTAATCAACATTTTTGGAGAGAATAACAACACTATTTGACTTCCGAATCTGACCTATTCACTTGTTTGGTTAGTAAACATTTGCTGAGCCCCTGTTACTTGCTAGGTACTACACTGGTACTGAAGATACCACAGGGAAAAAAGACAAAAGCCCTGCCCTGTGGGAGTTTACATTCTAGTTAGGAAAGGCAGACAATGGACAAGAAAATAAATAAAGCATACACTGTGTGCTCTGGTGACAAGTACCTCCAAGAAAATAAAACAGGGACAAGTGGCACAGGGAGGGCTGAGGAGGAGAGATTTGATCTGCACCCGCTGTTGTGGCCTTAGGTTCACTATCCAAAACAGTGCAGAAGAGATCTTCCTAAAGCAGAAATGGCATCTTGTCACTTTCTGCCTAAAACCCAAAGAGTAAGTCTAAACTCTCCTGCAGGCATCCAGGATCTTCACGGAGCACCCCAGCCCCCTACAAACACATCTCTTGTTATCCTCTCTTACAATTGATGTTCTGGCAATAACATCTACGCTTCTCCCAAATGTGCCCTACTGTTTATAGACTCCCCTTATCCCACTTGGAGTAACCGCTCTCTTGTCCAGTCACAGCAACTCCCCTATGAAGTCTTTCAATACTTTCTATTGCAGTATTGAGGGAAGGACGAGTCCACAAACCCTGTCATTCTAAAAACAAATGAATAAGGGGCTCGCAATTATCTGAAAATTAAAAAGGCAGCTATTTACATTATCTATTTTCTATATTTTATACAAAACCTTGTGTTATAAACAAAAGTACTTTGTTACTTTTTTAATTAGGAAGAGCACTTAGTAAAACTTGTTTGACTTTTCCCTTTTCTCTGAGTTCATTAAGAAAATTAATTTGCAGAGATAATTCTACATGATTCACACATAGACTAAGAAAAATCAGCAGGCAGTTCTTGAGCTTAAACAGTTTGTAAATAAACATCATGAATATGGACAAAATGCAAACACCTATAAGGCAAGTAGTGCAGAATGCCACCTACATAAATCTACTGAGTCACACTTTAATTCAACAAGTCCTCTCCAAGTCCTTTTAAGGTGCTCTGTCCTATGTTTGGTGCTGCAGTTTTGGAAAGGTATGAGATACGAGCCCCACTTCAAAGAGGTTAGAAAATGTGGTGGGATGTGTAAATACTCGGTATCATTAAACCCCTAAGAAAAAAATCTGAGGCTTACTTTTACATAATGAGACATAATTACATAAACAATTACAATATTAAGTATGGGTATTTAACAAAATTGCACATCTTACTTCACTGTCCCTCGTTGTTGTATATATGTATGCTTATTGGGGGAAGGGAGGAGTTCGGGTTTTTTCATCTGTTTCTTTGAGCAGTGGGCTTGCTTTGTGGCCAGAGACTGTACTTTCACAACATCCTATATTTGCAATTTAGAACTGTCTGAGTAGGCCTTGGCTCCTTGCTGTCAACAGAATCTGAGTGCCCAGGACGCTGGCTGTTCTTCCTGCAGGGAACTCCCGCCTACCCCAGAGGCGTCTCACCTGACAAGACATCAATCTGTAGCTGTGATTGATCGAAACAACTCACCTGGGTAATCATCTCCACTGCCTATAAAAAGATGACTCTTGAATTTCCACCTCCAGCCTCTCCCCACACAAAGATGCTTTACAAATGAGCAAAGGAAAAAAAAAAACAGCAAGAGAAGTCAGTAAAGAAAGCTGCAGGCCTAGGCTTGTCCCATAACTGAGCTCCCCAGGGAGGTACAGGAGAGGAGAGGCACAGGCCATTTCCCTCTTTCTGTCCACAGGAAGGAAGAAAGCAACACATCTGCACACTGACAACCCTCCACACCCTTCCCTTTTTCTATCTGGGAGGTTTAGTCTTCCAGGCATGCCCACAGAACAACAAATACCTGCCCACATTTCCCATTTTCCTAATGAGTTCTTCTTAAATTCACCAAAATTTTAGGATTCCACTCTTTAAAACTGTGCAGATACAAAATGTTGTCACAGGAGAATATTGAGAAGAAAAGAAAAATAAGAAATACCTTTCCTTACAGTCTGCCATCCTTAACTTAAAATGTATTTCTGGGGATGCCTTCAAGATCTCACAGGCTTTTTCTAAAGGAAGTAAAACCATACAACTTTTTATAAATGTACATCAACTTTTCAACTTAAATATAGCCCCCAAAAGTGGATTGATTTGTCAATGGTCAGAAAACGAACTTATCACCCAAATTAGATTCTCAGCACAGATCAGTTTCACCCATAATACAAACAGAAAGAAAGATGCAGTTAAGCCCAACCTACAATGTAGTAAAGTAAAATATCCATACGAAACTGTGACCAAGATGAAATATGGCTGCCAGAGAAAATTCTTTAAATCTTCATAGAACCATGTGCGAGAACAACCGACTCCAGCCTCACCTGGCACAGGGAGTACCACCTTGCTGAACATGAGAATCCTGTATTCCACAAAGAGGTGTGAACTCCATTTGTTATGTCTACAGAAAGCTCAGCCCTGGGAGTAAAATGTTAGATCTTCATCTTCCTTTGTCACAGTTGGGGAAATGAGTGGTTACCGCCTGGGCCAGAGAGGGGAAATGAACTTGCAGGCTTGTGTGAAAACAACAAAATGCTGTTCTTCCAGAAGAGCTGATTAAGAACACTCTGTCCTAAGTGCAGCGGAGTGAGACGTTCCTTCCCGGTTCCCAGCTCTCAGAGAAGGGAGGAGCAGCTCTGCAGGCTTGGCCTCTCAGAGAGACAAAGGCTGGGGTCGCTGCCACCTGTGGACATGATGTCCACAGTCACTGTCACTCTGACAGCCTGATGTGACTGAGACCTCAGAGCTAAGCAGGACAGAGGGCTGTCAACATCTGCAGACCATGTCACTGCATACATTTAACAGAGCACGTTATCAGATCATAGAAGTTTTGTAAAGAGAAAAAAGAAGGCCAGGACGGCCAAGTGACTCACTGACTGACACTACGCTGTTTTGTAGCTACACATCCTCTTGTGTTCCTGGGAAACGAGAGGCAGGTTCTACCTGCTTTGATAAGAGAGATTCTAAACAAGATGGCCTACATAAATAGTGACCATATTTCCTGTCTTAAAATTGGGACACAATCAGACTAGTACATATATCTGGAATCCATCATGCAGTGTATATGAAACCAGGGCAGGTTTACAAAACCCAGGGTGTGTCTGTCATCAGCCTTCCTACCTAGCAAGGTTCCCAGGCCCCTCCCCTGGAGATCTGATTCAGTAAGTCTGCGTGGAGCCTGAGAATCTATATTTTTTAACAAGCACAAATTACACTTTATAACACTTAGTTTTATTTAAATGCCACTTAATAATAGCATCATTTATGTCAGTATATAAATGATAACAATAATGAATATCTTCTCATAATTTTCTAAATAATAATATAATTTGGTAATATCCATTTTAAAGAAAGAGGTTAAGTAACTTGTGCAAGGTTACACAGCTGGTAAGTAACAGAAAGGAGATTCAAACAGATATTTAGCTCCACCAGCTGTACTTGTAACCATTACGCAGCTGGCTGCACAAACATAAATCCTGTTCACTTTTTAAAAAGTAACACCAGTTGATTTATTCCCCAAAGTCAAAAAGTATTAGGAAAACATTTCTGAGTTATTAGTCTTTTCAAGTTACTTGCTATATAAAGACACAGAGATCCAACAATATCTCCAACAAATCGTTTTTATCGAATGCTGCCCTCAAATTCATCCTTTGATGAAGTTTTGATCCTAGCCTCCATACTTTTCCCCAGAAAGGGAAAAGATGCAGTCAAAAAGTCAATGGCTCCTCCCATAAAAAATAATTCGTTTAGAGGAATTACAATGGGTTATAACTTAACCCAAAAATCTAGTCAAGACTGTATCATACAGAGGGCTAGATTTTTAATATCAACTTACAAAGAACAAAAAGAAGTGATTTTCAACATTTTCCTAGCTGCTCTCTTCTATCATGTCCTACACTGAAATTTAAAAAAAAAAAAAAAAAAAGACTCGATATGTGAAATGAACACCACCCCTTCACCCTCTCCAGCCTCAGGTTAATTTAAAAATTCATTCAAAGTTTGAAAAGGACACAAAAGCCATAACCAAAGTAAAACTCATGATTCATTCAACAAGTATTTATTGAGGGCTTCCTATACACCAGGCACTGTTCCCGGTGCTGTGGATACAGCAGGGAATAAAACAGGGACCCCTGGAGCTCAAGGAAGCTCACAGTGAGAAGTCTGTGAGGCTGTGATGGGAGCTGCAGAATAAGAGTGGGGAGGGAGGGAAGGGTTGATGTAACTCAAGTGGTCAGGGAAGGTCTCCCTAAAAAGGGGCCACCTGAGCAGAGGCCTGAGGGAAATGGGAAGCAAACCACACAGCATCTGGGCGGAGAGCATCCCCCAAAAAGGAAGAAGAGTGCCTGCCCACCCCACCCCCATCCAACCCACAATCCTCCAAATTTTTCTACCTGCATAGATGGCACCACCTTTCTCCCAGTTGCCCAGGACTGAAACTGGGCTGGGATCCCACCTCTCCCTCTCCCTCTCCCTCTCCTTCTACCTGGAGAATTGCCTTCCCCATTTTCCTTGGCCTAAAATACTCTCCCTCTCATCCTTCAGACCTCAAGCTAAAAGTCATTTCCCCAGGGTGACTCTTCTGATCTCCCCATTACATGCAGATCCTTAGTACACTCTGCACTTCTCCCAGTGCTAATCGTGACTATAATCAAATCATTATTTCTGTAATTTAATGTCAGCCCTGCCCCAATAAACTAATCTCCATAGGGCAAGAACCATATCAGCTGTACTTATTTTTGCATCTCCACTGCCTGAAAAATAACAGAGTTCAAGAAATATCAGGGAAGTAATTAAGCCTGCCTTCTCATGCTTCCGTGTTCTCTTCTCAAGGAAAACATACAGTTGCATATTTTTTTTGTCTATGCCACACAGATTTTCTTCCCAATAAAAAGAAAAAAGTTAAGAGCTATGAAAAAGCCATACTGAAACAATGAAGTGAGCTGTTCAGACTCTGTGTTTAGTTTCATTTCATGTTACTGAATTCTGTTCTAAAAGGGAAGCTGCCCACTCCTAAGATCAGGTCAGTCACAAACACTCCTCAAGGAACAAACTAAAGTGATGTGCTGCTTGTCCATACTTATGCAGAATTTCTTTTAAAAATTAAAGATAATGGGAGCTGCTTACTCTGTGACAGGAAGTGAAAGGACAGTGCTGCAAGATTCTCCCATACCATGCAATTTAAATGTTAACAGCAGCCACCATTAGCTGTGCCCTTCCCAGGTGCCAGGTACTTTGCTAAGTGCCTTCCACACATCACCTCACTTAACTGAACTCAATCTTTGCAACCACACCACGATCCAAGCGAATAAGTGCTTTGACCCCAGAATAGGAAGCAATTCTGTCAGGCTCAAAACCTCTGCAAAGCTTGTCCATTACGACCCAGTGTTCTAGTATCAAATGTATTAGTACCCAAAGTGCTGGTGCTAAGTGCGAACCACTAAGCTCCCCCAGTTTATAAGCCCAGAGAGAGGAAGTGCCCAGAGAATGGCACAAGATCACACAGCCCATTGGCAATGAGGTCTGGCCAACAGCTCAATCTCTGTCAGCTCACCCTTCTGACAAATCGAACCACTCCTCACAGAAGGTCCCAAATCAAGCTTTCCTAAGAAACACTGCAATGTTATAAAAATCCTAAAGTATCATTTAGAATTGAGCAAAAGCAAAACAGAAGGACTTTATCACTCTTCTTTCTTGCAGCTGCCACTGGTCTGAATTCACACAACAAGTCCCTTGTTTCTCAGCTCCCATGCAGCTCCTCTGAGTGACAGAAGCCCAGGAACACTGAGGCCCTGGGTCCAGGCCAGCCCAAGCTGAGCTAAACAGGCTAAAATGAAGGCGGCTCCAACACTCTTTTACCAAACACTCTGGAGTGGCAATTAACACAATTTTGCACACACGCTCACACTGTGTACTGGAGCAGAGCAAGGAGAATAAGGTGTGAGCCATGGAATTCACCCCTGCACCCTGAATAGCACCCTGATTTTTATGGATCCCTGTGGCAAATCCTATCATTTGCATCCAACTGAATTTACTATAGAATCCAACCACCTCTCCCCTTCCCCAAATTAGCCAGCTAAAGCCAACGGCCTGGTATAATAATAACACTTAGCAGCATCGCTGGGCCTGCCCGGCCAGACTAAGCTAGAAATTACACACACTTGCTGGTATGAAGCTCTTATGGGAGAAGTCATCCTAAATAGCTTGATGCTATCCCTCAAGGGCTTCAAACCCCAGTATGCTAATACCCTGCAGTGGCAATGCCCAGGAGAACTTCTGTTCTGACCAGGGGCTCCAAACCAGTGGCTCCTCTGGTGACAGTAAGTCCCAGCTCAGTCTGGGACAGGATGAGGCCTACTTAATCCCCCACAACAGATCCCACGAGGGACAATTTGCAGAGTGGGTCTACTAAAGGTGCACCCATCATGCCCCCACAGTCCCCAGCCATCTCAGGCTTTAGGCAGTGCACACGTCCCCCCCAGAAGTGCTGTGTGAAGCAATGCTCTATTGAAAACTATAGTCACTCATTCTGTGAGTTGTTTTTTGAGTCAAAATCAAATGAGAATGTACATACGAGCACCTTGAACATTTAAAAAGCTAAACAATCTAAGAGTATTGGGAGTATGCCAGGCCAGTATACGCAATGTGGATAAAATGAACAAAAGAACAGTACTTCCTGCCTTTCAAAGAACTTAGAGTGGAGAGAGATTCTCACACACACTCTCTCATATATACTCACACACACGCACAGTGAAAATACTATGCATGAATGTAAAGTAAAAATGCAAGGCAAGGTTAAAGCACAATCTGGTTAAGACAGGGAGGCCGGTCCTTGTAACTGGGCTCCAACCTCAGGCTCGGCATTCAAGGCCTTCCACAGGAACAGGGAGTCGTGGAGTAGTTAAGTACGTAACCAACAAGTTCTTAAAGCAGAAGAATACAAGGAAGACTCCCAGGGCTCAAGAACCTCACTGAAGACTACTTATCTTCTCCTTAGGTCAAAGCCTGGCCCAAAAGATACATGGAATTGGCAGTTACTCATGAGAAGCTATCTTAGAGACACTCATAAACCTGTATCTGCCCCAAAAGGTTCTTTCCAACCACCCGCCACAGTGAGCCAAACTCTACCACTGGAGATCCTTTAGGTACACAGGTCTCCGTCTGCTTTAGACTTAGCATAATGAAATCCCATCAGAAAGGGGGGACAGAGTAACCCCTCTCTGGCTTTGACTAGTGCCTGGCATGACCCTCTCCTCTTGTCTGAGGTATCCACACTTAAAACATCTTTCAAGGCAAACTGCTCCCTCTCCCCTTCTAGCCTGTACATATTTTTATCCTTAGTCTCTAATGCTATTTGCTCCATGTCTCTCTCCCTGTTCTGTATCAATAGCCCCACCAGTCTGACTCACCTCTGTGTCTCCTAGCATCTGTACCCCAGCTCCCACGCACACAGTAGGTGGTCAATAAACATTCTGTGAATGCATAAGGTATGACTTTCAGGTTACAATGTTGGCAGCAGGGCTTTGAGGGAGTAGGCCGTGAGACAGAAGGGTCTTAATAGGAAAGACACCTATCAGAGGCATGGGACAAGCGTCCACTTCAAGAAGCGTACCACGGAGTAGCTGAACATAACAGCAGGATGCCTGAGCACCTGAGAGAGCGTGGGACAGGACAGAAGGAGACAGCGTGAAGGAGTGGAAACAGACTTGCCCATACGTCCTAAAGCTCAGCACCTCACCAGCCTGGCACCTGTAGGGGGAAAAAGCAGATGTACTCTGGGGTGGAGAGAAGGGACAAAAAGGGCAAGCTCTGTCTCCATGACTTCATTTCTAAGGGCATTTGCCAAGAGCTGGGTTATGGGAGACCAGGAGCTCAAAAAGAAGAAAGCATTTGCAACAAGCTAGGAATCAGTAAGACAGAACAAGGGGGTCAAAACACTTTTTTTTTTTTTTTTCCAGAAAACTTCAAGTTATAGATGCTTCTTTTGCCTCTTTCCAGAAAGACCCTAATCTTTCCTAGACTGTCACCGTCTCTAAAACCCTCTGGGGGCCCTCTGTGCACAGGGCAATGGCCTGGGTTTGACAGTCTGCGAGGGCTGGCTCCCATCCTGCAATGCCTCCTGGGCCAGCTACCAGGAAGCTCGCAGGCTGCTCAAGAGCTGATGGCAAAAGAAGACACAACTCTTGGCCCTGTACTGGTTGAGCTTCCACACACAGAAATTGTTTATTGATTATTAAATACAAGAACTCCCAAATCAAAACACTTAATTGTTTTGCAACCTAAATTTTACACTATCAGAAAATTATTCCAGCCCATGTTTCCAAAACTACTAGCTGTTATAATCACCACATGGCTTTTGAGCAGGACTTCCCCTTACCCAGCACCTTGACCTCTGCCACCCCACAGCACCCAGGGTGATAATGTGGACATCTGGAAAAAAGAGGGGGCCCTGTACCTAGCCACAGTTCCCTACTACTGGAACACCTAGCAAGTCTCCAGGACAACTAGCCCAGAGACCTCATAGGGAATGATCTGAAATAGACCAAAAAATGAAATAGGAATACCTTTCTACCAGTTTTGCTTATAATTTTTGCATTTTGCCCCTATGTAGGTAATAAATGCTACTATTATGATGATATTTGCCAAAAACATTGAGCTTCTCAGATGCAAGGTATTTAGTACCAGCAGGTCCCCAGTCACACAAGTTCAAGCTATACCAACTGCTTCCACTCTCTGTCATAACTAAGGTTTCAACCGAGAAGACTCTTGCCTTCTGGTAACACAGTGCATCACTAGGGGAAACAGGAACTGGCAACCGCAGATGGCTATCAGTGGTCTCTGCGAAAAAAACAGCAAAGCAAGTAGAACTGCCCCTCTCAGCTCCAGTTTGGAAAGGTCACCAGAAACTGGTGTGGCCCTCTGGCCACCCAAAGGACCTAGTTGTGGCTCCCAAACAAGTACCCTTTTCCCCTACAAGTACTCAGGCTTCAAAACTACCTTGACTGCTCCCTCTCTAACCCCATACCAAACCCAAACTGCCCTTCCCAACCAGTTCAGGACATGGAGAGGGAATGGACAATCCAAGGTGCGAAGGCTCCTTCTGACCCAGAGATTGAAATAATAGCTCCAGACCCACCCAACAGGTATTACAGTAATTGATCTAAAGATGAGAATAGCATTAAACACACACATCTTCATCAATTAATGAAATCACCATTAAGCTTTATATTTAGCTCAAAATTAAGCCACTTACTTAAGCACAAACTGTTTTATTGTATTTATATACTTTTTAAAAAAATATAAGGTACTTTAGCACAAATATTTCTAACTGCTGTTTCACATCAGAAACTGGAACTGGGTTATTCTTCAACAACAGGACACTGCCAGGGAGCAGCAGTGGCTGTTTACAAAATGACCCCAAAGAAAACATCACACTCCACGTATTTTCAAACCCATGGAGAATAACTATGAAATCAAAGCTGAGTCTTAAATCTCATTTCAATTCCAACTTTCCTCCTACCAAAGGAAAGGAGGCATATTGTTAAGTTCAAAAGACCAAACAAGATATCAAAAAGCTGCCTGTGAGCACCAAACAATAGATATTTCATATAATTTATCTACAAATGCTAAAAATGCAATTCACTGCAATTATGCCTCTGCCTACATGTCATTGTGTTTTGTCATAGGTATTTCTAAATAATGCAGTCTGAGTGAAATGTCCATTTTTCCTATCTAATACAAGGGCAAGAAGGGAAACTGACATTTTGGTGATTGTCTACCTACCATGCATGTATATCAAACTTTGATATAAGAAGTCTTTGAAATTGCTAAATATCACTTAATATCCACTCTCCCTTTCTTCCTTGTAACAGAACCCCCAGTTTTTTAACTGATACACAGAATAAGAACTGCAGTTCCCTTGTTTTTTCCTTCAAATAATATTTGATTTTTATTTATTTATTTATTTATT
>JAQIFY010003070.1:0-12847 GCA_028533085.1 Varecia variegata | reverse complement strand
GAGAGTTCACGCAATCCGTGATGGGCCTTGTGCGGAGTCCCATTGCCTTAGTTTAAACTAAATATGAAGTGGATGAGGAAAGGGCTTGGTGGTTATGCCAATGCTTTATCGAGGGCCAGCAGCTGAGAGAGGAAGAACTAACAATTTATTAATACTTTATAACAATATCAGAAGTTGGGGTGGAGAAAGCAAAGGTGCTTGGTGGGGGGGGCAGGTCACGGGCACACGGGGGTCTTGGCTGGTGACCGACACATGCTCTCCGTCAGTAGCAGGATGGAAAACTGCCTTCCACAGAGTCTTTGTGTATTTTTTTTGTTTGTTTTACTCTTCCATGAAAATTAATATTATTTAAGGGGTCTGATATTTTGGGGAAAGATAAATATTAAAATTTCTTTAAGATGCATTATGTAGGAATTAACATTAAAACAACTCAAATACAAAATGTCTATTACTTTAAAAAAAATAACCTCTTTATTTAAGATAGTTTCGTTTTTCTCAGGAGTAGGCTGGGGTCATGTGTTTTAGGGAGGAAGACCACAGAGGTAAAGTGCCATTTTCATGACATCATACTAAGGGTGGGCATAATCGCGCTGACTTTTCAACGTTGATGCCAACTTGATCGCCTGACTCAGGTCGGGCTCCACTTTCTTCCCTGTGAGGTCACCCCCCGCCCCCTTCCCCTGTACCTTTTGGAAGGAAACCAGTAAGCAGAGCCCACACTGGAAGAGTTATGTTCCATCTCCTTGAGGGCAGAATAAATTTACCTAAATTATTTGGAAATTTTGCCTGGGAAATTTGCTCAGTCTTCCCTATTTATTTATTTATTCAATGATTTATTTTATCAGTATGGATCTGTGGGTATTTATTTAATGCACTGGAATATAATCCAATACTACTTTATTTATTTAGTTTGGCCCTTGGGAGCTCTTTCTGCGTCTCTCGTCACATGCCATCATCATTGTGTGTGTTTATTTTTTTAATAATGGCTTACTTTTTGGAGCTGCAAGATTTTCTAGGCTTAGCTTATGTATTTCCTGCTGCAGTCCTACAATCAGCCATTTCTCAAGGAGCCCCGGTTCCTTCCACTGGAGAATGGTGTTAGAAACCTAGATCCGGGCCCTGGGTGTGTGCACTGCTGCTGGGATGTCATTGTCTTTAGGCCCTCTCAGCTAACAGATCAGGAAAATATATGTGTATACTAACCTGTATCAATACACACAGTTATCAATATTTCTGTGCATAACTATCTGTATCTACATTAAGCTAAACATAAATTCATTCTGATGTCTCTGGTGCTAATCCACTACCAATGGATCATTCTAGCCTCCTTCCCCTTCCTCTCTGTGAGTTCCCACTCAGCTGGGAGAAATCTGGGCCTCACCACACGCCATCTGTTTGTTCAGTTGTTCAATTCCACTGCACATAGAGGTATCAGGATTGTTAACCTGCAACCCCATGGCAAATAACATTGTCAAATGGTTTCCTTAGCCTTTATTCTGACAGACTCATGCATTTCCAAAGTTACTTAGGTTGGCATCCTTTTCCTTCACCTCCTCGGCGAGTCGTTTAATACATGTGTAATGTGTTTAGATTGCTTTTTCACAGTCTGTGTTCTATCTTGGCATACTGCGACCTTCCAGATGATTTCTTTTAATCTGCATATGTTAAGATTCACTCTTCAAGGTATTAGGTGCTGTGAGTTTTGACAAATGCCCAGGGCGAATGTCCACCATTACAGAGTATCATACAGAATGGTTGTACCACCCTAAAAATTCTCCAGTGTTTTAACTCTTCAGCCCTGCCTCAACTTCCAGCAAACACTGATATTTTTACCATTTTTCTAGTTCTTTCTTTAACACAATGTTATATAATTGGAATCATTCATTTATTAATATGCTTTTATGATTCATCCACATTTTTCATGTCTTGTTAGTTAATTTCTTTTTATCATCGAATAATATTCCATTGTATGGATATACAGCATTTATTTATCCATTCACTTATTGAAGGACATCTTGGTTGCTTCCTGTTTTGGGCTATTATGAATAAAGCTGCCACAAACACATCTGCGTGTAGGTTTTTGTATGGACATATTTTTCAAATATGTTAGGTAAATACCTAGTAATGCAATTGTTGGATTGTATGCTAAGACCATGGTCAGCTTTAAGAAATTGCCAAATTGTCTTCCAAAGTGACTGTGCCATTTTGCATTCCCACCAGCAATGGATAAGAGTTCCTACTGCTCCACATCCTTGCCAGTATTTGTGTTGCCAGTGTTCTAGGTTTTGGCCATTCTAATAGATGCTAGTGATTTCTCATTAGTGTTTTAATTTGCAATCCCTTGCTGACATTTGCATTTTGTATTTAGTTCTATGACGTGTTCTGAATTATTTTGAAAGGTGTAAGATCTATGTCTAGGTTCGTTGTTTTTTTTTTTTTTTTTTTGCATATAAACATCCAGTTGCTCCTGTACCCTCATAGAATAGATTCTCCTTTCTCCATTGAATTGCTTTTGCTCCTTTGTCAAAGATCACTTGACAATATTTGTGCTGGTCTATTTCTGAGCTCTCTTACATTTAGCTCTGTGTCTATTCTTTTGCCACAACCAAATTGTCTTTATTACTGTAGCTTTATAGTAAGTCTTGAAATCAGGTAGTATGAGTCCTCCAACTTGGTCTCTCTTTTCAGTATTCCATTAGCTATTCTAGGTTATTTGCCTTTATATATATATAGAATCGGTTTGTCAATAGCTACAAAACACCTTGCTGAGACTTTTATTGGGGTTCTGTAGAATTGATAGATCAAGCTAGGAAGAACTGAGATCTTAACAATATTGAGTCTTCCAATCCATGTATATGGAATATCTCTCCATTTATTTAGATATTTGATTTCATTCATTAGAATTTTGTGGTTTTCTTCATATAGATCCTATACATGCTTATTAGATTTATAACTATCTTTTCTTTTTCTTTGATACTATTGTAAATAATATTTTTTTAAATTTTATTTTCTAATTTTTTATCACTGGTATACAGGGAAATAACTGACTTTTGTATATTAACCTTATATCTCATGAAATCACTGTAGTCTCTTACTAGTTACAAGAAATTTTTTGATTCACTGAGATTTTCTACATAGACAATAAAGTCATCTATAAATAAAGACAGTTTTAGTTCTTTTACAAGCTTTACAGCTTTGATTTTCTTTTCTTGTTACACTAGATAAGACTTCCAGTTTGATGTTGAATAGGAGTGGTGAGAGAGAACATTTCTGTCCTGTTCTTTCTGGAACTTTCTATTGACTTGTCCCCAGGCTCACTGACTCTTTCCTTGGCTGTGTCCAGTCTACTGATGAGCCCTTCCGAGGCATTCTTTATTTCCATTAGCGTGTTTTTGATTTCTGGCCTTTCCTTTCGATGCTTTCTTAGAGTTCCCATCTCTCTGCTGACATCACCCATTTATTCTTTGATGATGTCTGCTGTCTCCATTTGCACCTTTAACATATTAATCACATGCATTTAAAATTCTCTGTATGGTAATTTTCAGCATCTGCATCACATCTGAGTCTGGTTCTGATGCTTATTTTCTCTCTGCAGGATGTTTGTTCTTTCCTTTGTAATGCCTTCAAATGTTGTTGCTGTCAAAATCCAGTCATGTTGTGTTGGATAATAGGAGCTGTGGTACGCAGACCTGTCATGTGGGAATTTATGTTCACCTGCTAGGGAGTTGTCCTGTGTTTGATGTCTCCTGCAGCCACAGGTGCCAGAGGCTTCGAATTCCTCTAGCGGCCTTGCCTTGTCTCCCTGTTGTCTTTGTGCTTCTCCAGGTACCCTCCTCAGCGAGAGTCTGTGCCTTGCAGCCTTTCCGTCACGATCCACGGTTACTACACTGGAGCCCTGCTGGGGTGATGGTGGGGTGTGGGGGGAAGGGAGCTTCTGTAATCTTCTGACCCAACTGCAGTCTGCTTGCTCACCTTCTCACGGTGTTGACCCAGGGTTGTAGCTTCCCCGTGTTCTCCTTGCGTGAGATGAGAAGGCGAGTGGGACGCTGGGGACAGTGGGGAGAATGCCTTTCTGAAGGGTAGGCTGAGGCTTTGGTAAAATTGTTTTTTATGAAAAGTAGGTTTTTTATATGGAGAAAGTTCTGGGTTTATTCCAGAAGGATTTTTCCCCCTCTCCCTGCCAGAGCCACCAGGGGATTTTTCTTGGTTATTCACCATGAGAACCTAGTAAGGTTCCTGCAAGTAAAACCTAGCAAAGTATGTGGTTCACTGAGACTCTTGCCCCGAGTGTGTTCCACTCCCATTTTAGTCCTATACCCCAAATGCCCACACACTAGGTGGCTTACACACTTACACTGCATTTCTAAAGGCTAGAAGTGAAAGTTCAAGGTGCCATCAGGGTTGGTTTCTCCTGAGACCTCTCTCTTTGGCTTGTAGATGGCGCCTTCTAGCTGTGTCCGCACGTGGTCTTCCCTCTGTAGGTGTTTGTGTCCTAATCTCCTCTGCTAATACGGATGTGTCATACCGGATTAGGGCCCACCCTAAGGACCTCATTTAACCTAAATTGCCATTTTTAAGAGCCTATTTCCAAATACAATCAGATTCTGAGGTGCTGGGAGTTAAGATGTCAATATATGAACCTCTGGGGGCAGCATTCAGTCCATAGCGCTCAGTTTCTAGCAATTCATCGAAATTACTACGAAACTGTTCCTGTCCCTTCACGGCTCCAGTGGCTTCTGCTCTGGGTAGGCAGACCTGGGCTGTGACTGTCTCTGAGCTCACCTGTCTCTCCAGATTTCAGGACTGCAGTTTGCTCTGCAACCTCGTTCACTGATGGGTCAAAGAAAATCTCCAAATATCAGTTTGTTCAGCCTTTTCATGTAAGGATGAGAGTGACGACTTCCAGGCTCTTCTCATGTCGGAGCCGAAAGCAGCAGTCTGGCCGAGTGTGTGAAGACCTTCACAAGCGCTCTCCTCTTGGGGTGTGTTAGTGGGATCAGTCTTTTCCCCAGCGCTTATCATACCCTGACATTTGAGTCTGTAACGATTTGCTCTGTGTTGGTGATTTGTTTCTCTCCTCACTCCACTAGAGACGGCGAGAAAGCAGGGAGTATGTTTCTTTAGTCCTCTGCTGAATCACCACTGCTGGGTACATAGTGGGTACTAGATAGTTGTTAAATGGATGAATGAAATGATTAGTTAAAATTAACCTGCATTTCACTGTACTTTAGTGAAGAAAAGAAAACTTTGTTTTCAGTATCATTATTATAAACTTTGATTCTACAGTTTTCTCTCTGTACTGTTGAGAGATTAAAATGCTTTTCTCAGATCTTTAAGGAAAGCCCTGGCTCCGTCGCTGCTCTGACAAGGCCTCAGCTTTGGAGCCCAGAACACCGCGGGGCTGTGCACCTAAAGCTGCGTGCCGCCCCGAGTGGCAGCCTGGCCCCACACGGTGGCCGGTCTTTCTCTTCCCCACAGTCTGGGCACCCAGCGCACCGACAGCCTCTCCCTCGCTGAAACTCTCCAGACTCTTTCCTGTCTCCAACACAGAGTTCCGTTCTGCCCTTCTCCGGCAGCCTAACCCAGACCACCACCCAACCTTCCAACACCTGCCAAATGTCACTTTGTCGATGAGCTTGCCAGAGCCTCCGGGCAATCCCAGTGGCCCCGGCCTGAGTTCCCGCAGCCTCCTGGGCACACCCACCGCAGCACCACCTGGCATCCTCCCTCACCTCCCTGCAACAGGACCCAGAGCCCTTGGAGAGGAAGCGGCTGCCTAACTGTCTCGCATCCCTAGGGCCTCTCCGTCAGGCACAAGTTGAATTCAGACCTCAAGAACCTCTTCACCATTTTCCCTGGTCTCTTGGTTCTGCTTTTTACTACCTTTAGGCAGAAATACCGAACTGAAATGATCCCTCTCTTTTTTCCTACAATTAGATCATCCTATAGTTGTTTTTCTCTGAAATTCAGGGTAAAAACCTTCCCTCTGCAAAGCTCTGTCTTTTTAGAGCTTCTACGTTGCTGCCTTGACATATATTATTCAAACATTTCTGAAAACATGTTCCCATGCTCGCGCTCGCTCCCATCAACCAGACAACTGTGTTTGTGGGGAGGAACTAAATTTAGTCTCCTCTGTAGAAGTCTAAGTGCCATTTAGAGCAGCTACACAAGTAACCCGAGGTGGCAGCTCCAGCCTGGTGTGCAGTGTGCCAGCACAGCGGTGTGGCAGACAAGTGTCGGCCGGTCCCCCATGTGCACCCACTCCAGCTGTGGTCACGGCTGCTGCCTTTGGTTCTTCATCTTCTGCAAAGTACCTCGCATCGTACTCTCTGTGGGTTTGATGCCCAAAGAAAGAATGCGTGGTGGGTAGAAATCTCAGTCCAAAAACCCAGAGGTGTAAGAAATAGCACTTTCTTCTCTATAACGTAATTTCATTTCTGACTTTAAGCCTCTGATCTCACTGACTGGGAGAAAACTTAACTTTGGCCCTTTTTGTGGTTCCCACACACGCATTTACGCAGTGTCAAGGAATCTCAAGGTGGGAGGCTGGAGTGGGTGACGGGGGTGGGGGGGGAGACAGAGGAGCTTGTCCCTGGTCAGCAGTCTGTACAGGCTACTGCTGGGTGATCCTCGTTCCTGTGGCCTCTTGCTACTTTTGTTTCATGCTTGTTCCAGAACTCTCTTGTGAGGCTCTCTGTGGTTCCTTCTGACCATTTCTCTGGGAACTTGCTGCCTCCCTGCTGTTCCATCTAGGAAGCACTGTTCAGGTTCCTTGGCCCCGATCCACAGATTTCTCTCTTTTCTTCCAAGCAGGGGGCATCTCGTCCTGTTCTGAGGTTTGGGAAACCCTAATGCCACAATGTTGACCAAGAGGCTCTGTTAAAGTGCCCTCCCTTTTAGGTCTTCTACAAAACTCTCCTAGATCTGTTAAGGTCCTACCTTGTGCACACAATAGCTGGAAAGTCTTGTACATCACTGTGCTTTCTGCCCGTGACTCAGCATAGAGTTGATGACTTGCCTGGATGAGGGAAAGAAAAGGAGCAAATGCACGGAGAAAAATAACATAGATTCATATTTCCAAATATCACACAGCCATAGTTGGTTGGTAGGAGGTGGTCCTCAGGGGACACAGAGACATGTTCTCATCTCCACCTCCGCAACGTGCTGGACCAAAACTCTCCTGTCAGCAGGCACGCTTTCTTTTCTGTTTCCCATATGGATGGTGACGCTACATTCTTTGTGTTAACCTAGACTTCTGCCATTTACGTAAGATGGCGACCATCCCAGACTGGAACTGTGAAGAGGGACTGACAAGTCACAGGCTGTGCATTCAATGTTAAAATAAAGCTGCCGGTTCACTCTCTGATGGACGCTTTGGTCAACCGTGGGTGAGATGCCACTCTCTCACCAGAATCAGGCACCAGTCTGGCCTTTGAGGAGATGACGATGGTTCTCAGTGTGGGAATGCAAGGGACCCATAGCCACTGGTTCTGGGGAAGCCAGGCAGGCTCCCTGTCGAGAGCCAGAAAGAATTTTGGTGGTAAAGGAAAGCTGTTGGCTCCAAAGAGAAAGAGATAGAGAAGCTCAACAGAGAGTTAAACGGGGTTTTTTAAAAATTCTTGACTCAGAATTTCAGCTAAAACTTCAGAGCTTTGCAAGATGGCTGCTAAGTCTCCCACATTCTAAACAGAGGCACCAGACATCATCCCACGGTGACCACAGCTCATCTTTTCAGCAGCTGTATATATTAAAAAGTTAGCTTTTCAATAGAGAGGATTCTTTGGGTTTAAGTGAAGAGGACAGCAAGATGAAACTGGGAGACACTTGCATCTCCAGCTGGATTTCTGCCCAATTGCAGAATATCCCAGGACCAGGCCGTCGCGTAAGAGAGAGATAAAGGGACACCTGAATGACTTGTGTCCCTTGAAATTGGGGGCCCCACCTGGATGAGTCTCAAGGCAGGAGGCTGTCAGGTGTTCCTCTCACAGGGGCAAGGAGAGGAGGTGCGGTGGAAGGAAGCCACAACTCCACTGTCTCTGGGCGAGAAGGTCCAGGAGTTTCCAGGGTCCTTACGGGAACTTCACGTAGCCAGCTCAGACCTTCCGTGAAAAGACTCTCCCAGTAAAACCTCTTGCCAGGCGCAGGGGTCCCCATGGGATACAAATCTGCAAGGACAGAGGGCTGGGGGAGCAGAAACATGCCCTGGGGACGTCACTCCCTTAGAGAATGGCACAGCAGAGGTCCCCACAGGAGGACTTCTGAGGGGGCAGCTACTTCATGGGGTGTCAGCCTAAAGAAGGAAACTGAAGCGAAATTAACATAGAGAGAGTTTATTTGGAACAAGGTCAGGAACTGCAGCCTGGGGAACACTGGGAACTGCTCCAGAAACCAAAGCAGAGGCTCGAGTTTTTAAAGAAAAAGGACAAACGAGGAGAGGGGCGATGACGACAGTTGTTTGTCAGGAATTCTCATTAGTTTGCAGAAATGACATTGATTGGTGACTGTCTCTATAATGTTGAACTACAGGGTATGAGTTACGGTGTCTGGCGTACGGCATTGTTAGCTTAATTTACAGCTATTGGGAGCCACGCTGGGTCTGGAATCATACAGCAGGTGGCCTCAGAATGATTCCTTAGCTCAAGGAGCAGGCGGGACGGGACTGCAGCCTCATTCCAATGCCCCTCTGGGCCTGATATGCAAAGGGACCGCCCCTTCGCAGACGAAAAGTTTCTTTTCTTGAGAGAGAGCTAGCGCGAGCGCGCACTGAGTCACCACTGGAGAACTCCAGAGAGCAAATTAACTAAATAGAACTTCACCTCTGTTCCCATTGTCCCTTTTCTCCCCATCTGGCTCCTGCAACACCCCAAAACACCACTACTGGTAGAGAGAGTCCTGGATCAGGCCCAGAGGTAGAAAGAGTGTGAGCTCAGCAAGAAAATGAAGCTGATTTAGACAGTCTGGAAGGCTAGAATACCTGAAAATTGAACAAACACCCAAAATGACTGAGAAAAAGAAAAGGACTGAGAGGGCTGGCTGCGGTTCAGATATTCCCTGATTGTACTTTACTAGGCTCAACCCATTGAAATGCCCAGTTGTGGAAGACAATGAAGAACTGCCTGGGTGAAGGCAAGCCAGAGAAACCGGGACACAGGCACACCCCCTCTGCCCCGGCATCAGGACCTGAGCAGGAGCTGGAGCCACATCACCCCTGGGCAGAGCGTTTGATCCCATGGCAGGGGGCCACTGGGAACTGCAGAGTCATCTTCCCTCTTTACCATGTTCCCGTCCTACTCCCACCAGCCAAATCCAGTCACCAAGTCTTACTAGGATAACTTGGAACTCTTGGTCCCCTCCTCCCCTCTCACTTCCCACTGCTGCCGTCCAGTCCTGCTCTCTCCATTTCCTGCTCAGACTATTAGACTATTACAGTAAACTCCTCACTGCTTTCCCTCCCCTTACAGCACTATTGGTGCCCAGACTGCACTTGGTCCTTTCATTCAATCCTAACCATTCTTCCAGATAGAGTCAGACTTCTTGGTCCAACATTGAAGACCCCAGAAAACCCATTTCTAACCTGACTTTCAACTATCAGCTTATACTATTTCCTCTCATAAATCCTACCTGGGGCTACATTTCTGCGCCTTTGCATATTCCGCTTAGAGGGCCAGTCCCACTCACTTCTAGGGGACAAATGCCTATATACACTTTAATGCTCACTCTTGAGTAGCCCTGTCCTGTTCGAAGCCTTCATGGACTGCCCGAGGCCATTTTCTGCATTTTCACAAAGCTTATTTCAGTGTAAAGCACATTTTGTATCAATTTACTTATGTTTCTGACATCCCCACCAGACTGTGAGCTCCTTGAGGGTTGGGTGGAGAATGGCTCATCTATTGCTCTAGCATGCAGTGCTGAGACAGGTGTTTACTAAGTGCACATCTGAATGAATGAATCGGTGAATGAGGTGGAGCTTGCAGGAAGAGCGAGCACATCGCCATCATCTATTGTTTCAGCTTTTTCGACACTGTTCCCCAGCTAATTTTTGGGTGGCAAAACTGCATTATTGAAGCAGCAGCCTCATTCCTAAGTGAGATGTGGAAGAGGCCACTGTACTCCAGAAAGCCAAGACCAGGCACTGGACTCGACTTGAATTCAGGAAGTGGCTTATCCACATTTTCTGGGCACATTTTCGATTGCAAGGTGGAACTCCAAATGTGTTTGTTTTGCGGGGGGCGGGCTTTGTGAAATTTTCATATTCCAGCAACAGGCTCTGTGGATGTTCTCCGGGTTTTCATGAATGATGAGACTCACTCAGACCTGTGGCTTGGGTAGCAGCTACACAAAGGGCTGCAAGGAGCTGCCACGCAGGTGGCCTGGGGGAGAGGCTCCCCATCAGTGTGATGCCCATGACTCCACTGGCACTGGGGAAACTCGCATGATCCCACAGAGCCATCTGAAAAGAACGGGGCTGTGGAGGTTGTTCTCTAGCATAGATTACTTCCATTTCCCGAACCCTGAAGAGGCCAGGATCACTGTTTCAAGCTTCTGTTTTTTAAATAAATAATAAATACATATATAAATAAGCAGGATAGAAACATGATGCAGTTTTCAGATTAGGGGGCTCCCAGACAAATTGGACATGAGATGTCTGTGTGCAACTCTCTAGATAAACTCTAGATACCAGGCCTGTGGGGAGCCTGGGGGTGGCTCCGGGACACATAGGAAAATGTCCCAGGGCATGGTGCCCTTCCCTCTGGGTCAGAGAGATCTCAATTTGAATTTTGATCTTCTGGGCTGTGCAATGTGGGACAAGTTACTAAACCTCTCTGAATCTGTTTCCTCATCCACCTTGCAAAGATGTTCACAGTTATTAAAGACAGTATATGTAAAGTGCCATGTGCAGTGCCCAGTACCTAGCTAGAATTTTTTCTATAATGTATTGTGTGTTTAGTATACGCCAGGCACTGAGTTAGGTGCTTTTCATGCATTATCTCATTTTAGAGGATTTTGAACCACCTGAGACTAGATAGACATACACATAAGTGAAAAAAATTCCACCTCTAGGAATCTGTCCAAAGGAAATAGCAGTGTGTACACAAAGATTTTAGTTAAAAGAAAAAACACTTTGCCATCATCGTTCATATGAGTGCAAAATATCATAAATAGCCAATGTTGTGCAATAAGAGAGTTAGTATAGCCATCGTAAAGATGCTGAAGACGAAGAATTAGGGACAAAGATAAATCCACAGTAATGGCAAGTATTAAAAATTGTTTAAAATTGCTTATAAAACGAATGGCTTCTTGTTTAAATGCACAGATGCATGAATATGTGTCCACAGAAGATGAGCAGAATGACACGTGTCAAATGCCAACTGTGAGCACATCAGGATTTGGGTAAAATTGGTCAGTCTTCATCTTTGTGCATATCTGAACCCTCAGCTTCTTCACCGTGACCATCTGCTGTTGGGTAATTGCAAAAACCAATGAAAAAGTTTATCTGTAATTTAAAAAATTGAAGTGGTGGACACATTCCCATCTTTTTGATGGTTTTGTCTAGTGCTCCGTAAAATCATTTTATAGAAAAAGCTTTATTTGAGTTTAAATTTATTAGCTAAGCTGGAAATAGCACACTGGGGAGGCCAGATGGTGACTGTTAACCCAATTTTAGGAGCAAGAGTCCTGAGAGACGCAGGGACCCTGCGTCTTGCCGATGTTCAGCCAGGGTGAAGTCAGAGCTGAGGCCTCGTTGGCTGCCCGCCAGCCTGCCAGGCACTGCGAGGAAATTTACAGAGAAGACATGATGCAAATTTCAGGTTACTCAGCTCTCAGAGAATTTGGACATGAGCGACCTGTATCCAACACGCTTTCCTTCCTACCACCTGTTTGGAAGACCTGACTGTTACTGTCCCATCTTGGGGCCAAGCTCAAGGGAGTTAGGAGAGGTGAGTAAGGTGTATTCTGGAGAGATTCAAGTATTTCCAAAAAAAAAAAAAAAATCAAGTCCCAGGCTCAGAGAGAGAGGAGTGTTTTTTTCTCTTGGAAATATTAATACTAATAATCTTTTTTGGTATGAAAATGTTTTATCTTTTTGTTTTTAAAACTATGAAACATGTCACATATTTATATGAATAGAATTATAATATATATAAAATAATATATACATGTTATAATATATGTATGCTGTGAATGCTTTAGTGATTCATCCATGTTGATGCACGTAGCTATAATTCATTTATTTTTCACAGCTCTAGGCTATTCCACGATGAGTCCAAACCTTAATTTATGTATTCATTCCATTTCTTTTTCTTTTTTCTACAATTTTTTACTCTTACATGAAATGCTATTATGAACTGGCACATAAGAATAAATTTATTCAGAGTACAAATTGAGCATCCTTAATCCAAAAATCCAAAATCCAGATGCACTGAAACTTTTTGATCACTGCCATGATACCACTTAACACTAACTTTGATTCAAGCACAAAGTTATTAAAAATATTGTATAAAATTACCTTTGGGCTATTTGTATAAGGTGTATATGTAACATAAATGACTTCTGTGTTTAGACTTGGGTCCCATTGCCAAGATATATCTCATTATGTATATGCGAATATTCCAAAATCCAAGAAACATCCAAAATACCAAGCATTTTGGATAAGGGATACTCAACTTATATACACCTAAGAATAAAATTAAAAGGGTTATAAGGGTATAAAATTTTTCAAAATAACTAGGTAACAATAAATTATTTTCCAAGTGGTTTTACTAATTTACACTATCATTAGCCTTTTATGACAGTTTATATTTCTCTTTGGTACTCTCCTTGTTAACTTTAGTATTTTCAGACTTTT
>JAQIFY010003069.1:0-12847 GCA_028533085.1 Varecia variegata | reverse complement strand
AAGCTCCAGAAAGCTCACAGTCCAAAGGGAAAATGCATCATTAAACAAAACAAACTACCCTGTTTCTCCTACTCTTCTTCAGGAGATCCCAGCTGCCTTGTTCCGTGTTATTCCACCTTGGAGTTCTCCTTCATCATTTAATTTTGGGTCTTTGCATTCACAAGGGATTCATTCCGTTATGTTCTGCTTGTGGCATCGGTTTACAGCAGGGATGGGTTTTCCTGGCCCTACAGCACTCTATAAACATCAACAGCTTCGCCAGCCCATGTTTTCTCCTGCCTTTTAGGTTTTTTTCATCAGAAATAAGTGTTCTGTTTCTGCTGGAATCATGGGCAGGTGTTTCTAACCCCACTTCTGGTCAGAATACACAGTTACTTTCTGTTTGGGGTCTGTGGCAGAGACTTCTGGGTGTCTTCCCATTATTCCTTCTACCCTTTCTCCTTAGTAACAGAACTCTCATGCTGTTTGCAGTCCTGTGGTCTACTAGAGCCAGCTCTTACCAGCTCACAAGAGCCAGTTATTAGATTTTCAGGAATTGTGTAAATCAACTGTTAAACCATTGGTAGCTTGAAATTGACCATGGTGGTAGAATTTATACCACAGAAATTAGCAAATACTATGAGTAGGTGTCTCTCTCCCTCTCTCTCTCTCTCTCTCTGGAAGAGCTGCCTTGCCAGCACACCACTGGGAGTGAATTTGCACCCAACTGAAAGACCACATTTCCTAGCCTCCCTTGCAGTGAGATATGTATGGCCCAAGGGTCACTGAGATATGAGAGTGTGTTGTGTAGGACTTCCAGAAACTCCTCTTAAAAGAGAGCCTCCCTTCCTCATTTTTGCTGTCTGAACTATTAATATGATGTCTGGACTCCAGTAGCGATCTTGGACCAGGAGGTCAAGGAGAACCAGATGGAACCTGGTCCCCAGTTAATGTAGGGATAGGGCAGAAAAGGAAGGCTGGGAGAGCCTGAGTACAGCCATGGTGACCAATACAAGACCCCAACCACCCTGAACAAAAAAGTTGCCAGCAAGTTACGAGCCCAGAACCACCCAAGATGGATATATTACTATACTGAATGCCTTACAAACTATAATGCCTTTCTGTGACAGCAGTTTATGATTAACCTTTATGGCCTGACCTCAAGACAATGTTGGTCATGTCCAGCTGTTTCCCAACAGGGTTTTTGAACATTTTGTTACCATTGCCCTACAAGAGGTTACCTCCTGCTCCGGAAAGGACCCCTACTCTCTCTGTGGAGTAGAATCTGTTGTCTGTCTCTCTCTCAATAAGCTTTCCGTCATTAGTTGGCTCACTCTTGAATTCTTTCCCACACGAAGCCAAGAAGCCACTTGGCTGGCAAGTTCAGGGGCTTTCCTCCCTTCATTGGGACACCCTCTGCCTCGTAATGACTTAGAAGGCCCTGCTTACCTAACTCCAGAGCAAAAACAAACTTCTACCCTTTTTTAAGCCATTTTTTATTTGGGAATTTTCTATCATCCATAGTGACATTTGATCCTAATTGATACAAGACCCAGCTGGCAGTGAATTTCACATCAAGAAGATTCATATTTCTTATGCAACACCATTAATGTCCCTGGCCACGGTGGTCGCACACATTACTGCTTAATCACATCATGTTCTTCCTCGTGTGGGCTACAGTTGCCACCTGCCTTACCTTAACCCTCCCATGAATTGGCTCCTGATGTTTTCTTCTTTGACATTTGACAAATGATTGAAGTCCACCACAAGTCCTGAATCCTCCTAGAAATTTCTATGCCATTCAGTTCAGCCACTTTTTCATGCACCACAGCAACTGGTTGGTGCCTTTTGCCACTGGATGGTTTTGGGGCTCAGAAACCTATACCCCAAAATGTGGCATTTTGACATGCTGGAGTGACCGAAGATGCCTCCAGGTCTCTCTGACCTTCCCTCCCCCCATAGCTCTCCCCACAAAATTTAAGTTCCTTTAACCCAGGACCAGGAAGGTGAACCACACCTGAACAGGCTCTTTAGCACAACAATGTCCCATCTCTCAGATTCAGTCAACTATTTACCAGTTAATCTCTGTTTCCCATCCATTCATCCTCCCTAGTAATCCTCCTCTTTCCCCTCCCATACCCATTTTACCAGAAAGTCATATAAGCTTCTAAACCCCACTGGGTGACTGAGTTTTCCTTCTGAAGGCTCCCACGGATACACATTAAAATAAAATTTGTATGCCTTTCTCTCTAGTTAATCAATCGACCTCATGTCAGTGATGTTTCAGTGAAACTTTGGGTGGCCGAGAGCCTTGGTCCCTGCAACGGTATGCGAGTGGCGGGAGCTCAGCGTAGACTATTCACCAGGAGTCTGCCTGGCGGGGAGGGAGGATGTGGCGGGGATCAGCTCAGGCACATTTAGGGTCAAGCTCCAATTAAAAAATACCATAAATGGACAAAATATTTATTAAGTGAGTGAAAACAGTGATGCAAGTGAGCCCCTTTTCCTGCATAATCTAATAGGCCGTACTCATTTAGGACCAGAACACAGACTGTGCCCATTTCTAACCAATGGGTTAATGTGAAAGAAATTTAATCTGTTTATAAGGTGATGGAGTGCTTGATTTGTTTTTCCTAAATTAAGTTAATCAACCAGATGTTAGGCATTATATATGTAACCTCTAAATTTACAAAATAAGTCCCATGAAACAAATTAGCCAATTTCATTACTGCATAATCACTGAAATCACCCTCAAAGACAGACATATGTACTTATGAAGCATGACAATGTGTCATTCAGGGAAAGCAGTTTTTGAAAATTCATATTTAATGCCTTTTATTAGTTATAACTCTATTGGAGATAGAAATAAAAGAGGGACATGCCTCTTTTTTTCTTGTTGATTAGACTAATTCAATCTTACAGTCAATTATAAATTTTTTGGTTAATGAAATGAAATTGAAGATGAAATATCTAATTCTAAGCACAACTGCAATAATGTGCTTCAAATGTAGTGTATCAACAGTTATGTATTTGAAACCAGAGTGAAGCCTTATTATTGTTAGGTTGGCTTAGGGTGTGAACCCGAAAAGTACGTATAGGACATAATGCGGTTAATGGAAAACTTAGGTAGTGACCATAAAGCCTGTGAAACAAAAGCCACAGGAGTCTGGAGAGTCCGGAGGTTGGAAATCTAACTCTGACCACAGGCAGCTGCAGCGACTCTGGCATTCCTATCCCCCCGATAAGGACAAACCTACCCCCGGCCCCTATCTCTGCAGATGTTACTCACTCCCCCTGGAGAAACCCTTTATAAAACCCAAGGCTTTCCCCTCCCTTGGGGTGGATGCTCTTTGGTTTCCACCCATCTGCACCCAGATACTCAAAATAAACAGCATTTTGCTACGTATGAGGCTTTGTGTGTCTCCTTCTTGGTTCCAGACCTAACAATTATCACAAAGATAATTAACTGTGCTTTGGTGGCTTTTGCAAGCAAACAAAATATCTTTCAGGTACTGATTATTTATAGTCATTCCTAAATGGTACCCACTGCCATTCATGTCTTGCTATGGGAGTTCCCAGCCATCTAACTTATAATTTTTTAATTGAGGTCAACTCTCTTCCTTTGCTCAGGGCAGGTAAATTTATCTTCAAGAAACTACAATGGTCAAAGGCAGTGAAACCCACACAAATCACCACTACCTACAACTTTCCAGCACTACAATTTGCTCAACAAAATTGAGATGCCTTTTTAAATCGAAGAGAATAAATATATTGTACGAGTTTGGAAGAAACATCTATTTTTCTGTTTCTACTTTTACCTCTTTAGCAAAACTTTGCATAGAAATAGTTTTCATTTCTTATTTCTAGAAATAATCATATTTACTTATAAATAATTATTTGGGCCCTGATGTTTAAAGTAATTACTATTTTAAATTAGACTGTTAGAAATGTACTGCCCAACAGGTTGTATCACCCGCTGCATGGAAGGAAGCCGATACACTGAGACAGCAGGGGTTGCAGCAGAGAAAGAGTTTAATGTCACAGAGCACTAAGTGAAGAGGTGGGAGAAATTTCTCAAATCCATCTCCCTGAGAATTTTGGGGCCAGGGTTTTTAAACATAGTTTGGCGGACAAAGGGGTGGGGAATTGGGTCTGCTGATTGGCTAGTGATGAACTTGTAGGGTTGGGAAGCAGAAATTGTCTTCTTGCACTGAGTCACTTCCCAGGTAGAGGGTGACAAGACAGGTTAAGTCAGTTCCCAAGTGTGGCCAGTGGTCCAGTTGGCATCAGTCAGTCCACCCAAATGCAGAGTCTGGAAAATATCTCAAAGACCAGTATTAGGTTTTACAATAGTGATAACATCTATAGAAGCAATTAAGAAAGCTACAAATCTTATGACAATCAGTTACATGACTCCTTGAGTAGTAAGCAATTATAGGAAAGCAACCTAGGGAACAATGGCTGGTTATCTTTTTAACTATGCCTATAGCTTTGTGGAGTTCAGGCCCCTACCATAGTTCCCACCTTGTGGCCCTTTATTAATTTCATAAAGGGTGGTTTCAGCCTCCGCCTGGGCTTCATCCCACCTCATCCCTGAGGTGTGGGCTAATGAGACAGAAAAGGGCAGATGATCGATCTGGCTTTCCCTGCTGACAAGGAGCATGATTAGGGTTGAGGCAGGGGTAAGAGGAATGAAACCATTTTCAGTTGTCTGCAAGTGTTTACGGGTGCCTGGTTACAGACCTAAGGTGTGCATGACAAGATCATTAGCACTCTCATTTACAGTCTTAGCACAGTACTTAAGTGAGCAGCAGACTATAAGATAGATAATAATCCTTAGAACAAGGAGTGAGAGTCCCAGCTTCAGGAGTTCCTGCAGAACTGATCTGAAGTCCTGGGGGATCCAAGTGAATAACCCCAAAACCAGTCAGGTATGTGGTCACTACTAGAGCCTTGCTGTAGCCACATAGCTTATTGGGAAATCTTGTCTATTCAGCTTTCAATTTCTGGGGTATTTTATATAGATGCAGCAGGTAGTGTTGAACACTGCACAGACTCCTCCTTTTTTAGCCAACAGGAGGTCTAGTGCTGCCTGATTACCTGGGACTACCTGGGCCAGAGAGTTGAAGGATCTTTGCTGAGCCCTAAGGCTCTCTGCAGTTTCTTCTGCGATCAGTCCTAGAGTGGCAGGCAGATGTTTAATCACGTCTCTGTTGGCACAGACTCTGTAACTCGGTGCTAGTGCTCCCAGCAGGCTTTGCCCCAGGTGTCCTGGTATCCTCCTGGCAACCCTCTTTCATAGCTCAAGTAAGAAAAGACTTGACTGCATTAATGGAGATTGTCTACAGATGAAAATTTTCCCCTCACAAAAGTTTTGCAGATTACTTCTGTGGAAGCCATCCCAAAATATGTCAAAGAAATATATTTTGGGGTAAAATATTTCTAATTTCCTTCAGTCCCCACTTTGAAACAAAAAGGTTTCACATACTAAAAGCCAAGCTGATAGCTTTGGAAAAATTTGGGTTAGAGATTATTAGATAGATCAACAAAGGAGTGGGAAAAAAATAAACAAATTGGGATAAATGGGAAAGAGTAAATTTAAATACATCATCCCATATCTTTTAGTCAGTCTCTTAGTCTTATGAGTAAATCTTTTTAGTTAAACAGCTGTGTCTCATTCCAGGAGGTGGCATTGCCGATGAGCTTCAAAACAGAAAAACAAGGGTTAATATTTGGGACATTTCATAAAACAGTTTCCTTAGAGCCTGGAAGGCATCCCGCTGAAGTGTCTTGATGTTAAACTTGAAGCATCTTCAGTTACAGTGGAAGCAGACAGTGGCAATCTGACAGATTTTTCTCACCTGGAGTTTGCATATCACAAGGTTTGCTTGCAGGGCCTCAGTGAAAGGTAGTGGCAATTTCGTTGAGTCCAAGTCAGAACAATGGAAGAAAAATTTGAAAACATTATTTGGAGGTGGAGACTTATAGCCAGGAAAGAATTCAGGATTCAGCCCAAATTGTAGGAAAATAACAAAAACTCAAACACAATGGACAAGGCTAGACTCTAGTTATCAGGTAGACTATACTTTTTTCCGAAACAATTTTTTTCTATATAACAACAAGTTTCCCATTTTTGCCAAAGACAAATAACTGTAGGACCAATTTATTTGCAAAATAATTTTCAGTCTCATATTTGGCCTGATTGTTTGAATAAAGTGCAGGAAGAATAATTATCAGCCATATAGGCTTTTTACAAAATTGGCTTTGCTGGAACTTTGGCCAGGACAAACAGCTAATATTTCTGCCTTTGAATATCTTTTTTCCCAAAGGTACCCTTCTAAGTGAAATCAATAAGCTTTAACTAATGTTAGAAATTAATAGAGGCTGCATGAGGTAACCCAAAAAGGTGGAAAGCAATTTTCACAAGATCCAGAAAAGGCACAGCTCAAAGAAAGGAACGTTTTGCTAGCCATAAAGCAGGTGTAACCCACACTTCTGTCGGCCGCACTCTCTGGGGTCTCAGCTGTTCCCCTGACCCTTCACATGTAACTGTCTAAAAGTCTTGTGTGCTCCCACAGAGCACAGGAAATCAAAAACTGTCCATGGAGGGGGAAAGAATCAATAAATGGCAAATGCTGCATAAATATCAAGCCAAAACAGACTCATTCTCTGACTAGGAATCAAACCTAGGCTGCTGAAGTGAAAGCACAGATGTTTAACCATTAAACCACAAGGTAAATTGGCCTTGTCATTCCCACAGGGGCAGCTATTCCCACAGTGTACAGAGGATTTTTATTTTTGTTTTAGATCAGATGTTTGCTCTTCAATTTTTTCAAGACAATTTTTAAGGATAGTCATGACATTATTATGTGTCTTTCTTTTAATTTGATCTTCCCATAAATACAAATAAGGCAATTGCTTAGAATAAGAGGTCTCTAAAATCCATTTTTAATAATTTAGGGGTATTTTTAATTTAAAGGATCCAATTTTGGGGGCTATTAATTTTTAATGATGTCCAATAGCCTCTCCAGAGAAGAAGCAATCTCAAAGATACCCTCATTCTCCCAGATATAGAGTAACACTATTTCTGGGAGGAAAAGGATTAAAAAATATGAATTTATATCACAAAGTATCAAAAGTATACCAGAGTCACTACAATGCAAGACTGGTCCTATAAATATTTTTAAATTAATCAAATCAAATAAAAAAGTTGAACAAAAGGCCTTCAAAAAGAAGTCAAACCAAAAGTTCAAGAGTGTTCTTCCAGACAGATCCTCTATTCTCCTCCCAGCTGGGGAGAAGTCCCCCAAGATGAGACCCTTCCTATAATATAGGGAGAGCCAACCAAGACCTGTGAGGGAGCCACAATGCCTCCAGTGAGGCCAACAAATCAGGAGAAGGAAGGGGGTGATGGGTGCATTTAGAATACTCACCAAAGACATTTTCTAGTTCCAGAAACTGTTTCTCCACTGCAAACAGGTCCAAGCACTGTGGGTTGACAACATCCTACCAGTAGGAACATTGTCAGAGATGGCCCTCAGTTCCAGAGAACTGAGTGGCCACTAGGGCACATCTACAAGTCCAACCCACTGGTGAGAAGCCACCAAACTGCAGGAAAATGCCCATAAGGGCAATCCTGAATCAGCCCCCAAGATTTGTTACCACCAAACCAGGGTCGTATTGCCCATTGCATAGAAGGAAGCTGATACACTGAGACAGCAGGGGTTGCAACAGTGAGGAAATGGGAGAAATTTCCCAAATCCATCTCCATGAGAATTTTGGGGTTGGGGTTTTTAAAGATAGTTTGGCAGACAAAGGGTTATGGAATTAGGTCTACTGATTGGCTGGGGATGAACTCATAGGGTTTTGGGAAGCAGATATTGTCTTCTTGCTCTGAGTCAGTTCCTAGGTAGAGGGTCACAGGATCTGTAGAGTTAGCTCTGAAGTGTGGCCACTGGTCCAGTTGGTGTCTATCAGTCCACCCAAATGCAGAGTCTGGAAAATATCTCAAAGATCAGCCTTAGGTGTTACAATAGTAATGTTACTTATAGAAGTGATTAAGAAAGCTACAAATCTTATAACAGTTAGTTACATGACTCCTGAGTAGTAAGCAATTATAGGAAAGCAAGTTAGGGAACAATTTCTGGCTATTTTTTTAATGATGCCTATAGATTTGTGGACTTCAGGCCCCTACCACAGCTCCCAACCTGTGGCCACGTATTAATTTTATAAAGGGTGGTTTCAGAAATAATATTATGAATTATTAATGTCAACTAAATTTTTTCCATGAATTGATTTCTCTCAAAGTTATATTTAGGATTAAAAGGTTTTATAGACAGTGAGTTTAATATGAAGATAAATAGAAAAAAAAATTTGTAGAAATTTAATGAAAATAATGTAGCAGCCCTTTGGGATCATAACCAATCTATGCTTATACTTACCAAAATTGGAAGTTTGACTCTAAAGCCAGGAGAATGGGTTTCTGGTTCCAACCCTCATTACAATGAGCAGTAACTCATTATCTATATGTCTTAGATCTCATCCTTTTCCCAAACCAAACCAAAGCTCACCTTATCTTTGCGGGTAATGACTCTGTCATGCGCCACACAACCCTAGTGTGGGGATGGATCAAATGAGATACTTGGAAAAATTAAAAACAGAATTTCTTAAAAGGATGGCATTGTAAGTGAGTCATCTAGCATAAAAAAGGGGGAAAATCTCTGTACACAACTGTCCCTTTGTTTGTTTAACTACCTGTGGTTGAACTTGTTTTTTTAAGAGTTTGTTTTATAAAACTGGAATAGTACTGAGCAGATTCCTCTACATCTGTCAGACCATATTCTGAGAAGTCCAATAAAGCCAGTCTAGCAGAGAAGGAAAAAAAAAAACCATATATCTGTCTCTTGTTATCATTTTGTAACAATAATAACTCTATCCTTTATCCCAATAAAAGCCCAAGCCACTCATCCTTGGGGCTGGCACTTCTTTCTTTTGTGCCATGCCTTTTCCTTTCTTGGAAAGTAAAATAAACTTCTTGCTTCAAACCTATCCTAATCTTTGAGTTGAGAATTCTTTCTCATCCTACAGTATGTGATCCCACCCCAACATTTTGGTGGCCCATATGGGGAACTCACTTTTCTACCTCAGTCTTGGGGAACTCACTTTTCTGCCTCTGTCTCAAAACTGCTCGCTTCTCTGCTGTACAGCCCCCAGGACATCCTTCTTGGTGCCCTCACTACCATTCAGAACTCGGTGAGTCTCCTGGGCTTTGGAAGTGGTCATACACTGAAGTCTAGGAGTGGTAGCTCTTTGGTTTTGTCTAGTATGAAAAACCCAGTGCCAGGTCTACCACTCGGTTGGGGGGGGGTGCCTTGGAGGGACACCTCCTCACCACCCCACTCGGTCTTTATCCAGACCCAGGGACTCTCGGCTTTGAAAAAGATCTCAAGGTTTCAGTCTGGGTCAAAATTCAGAGACAACTGTTATCTGGCCAGATCTCTAGGTTTTGGTCTGACTCCGATTTGGGGGACATTTGATTTCTGATCAGAACTCTGCAGGTTGTCTGAGTCAGAGATGCCCCTCTCAGACTCTACACTTTGATGTATGACTGTCCCTAAAGACTCCTTTTCATTTCTTTCTCCTAGTTATTGCCAGAGGCAATGTTCAGTCGTCCCCACCTAAAGACTCCCCATTGGGATGTCTCCTTAAGAATTTAAAAACTTCGGGACTTACCAGTCTCCAACCCAAATGTTTCATCTTCTATTACAATACATCCTGGCCACAATATATTGATAAATTAGAGGACCAGGAAATTTGGCCCAAAAATGGATCTCTTAATCATAATTCCATTCTACAGCTGGAACTTTGTTGCTGCTGACTCAGCAAATGGTCTAAAATTCCCTACGTTCAGACTTTCTGCGAATGAGCTAGACATCCATATCTTTGCTCCACTTGCCATATGTTACTTCTTACCTCTACGTCTCTCCCTCCACCCTCCTCTAACCTGAGTGATGTTTTTCTTTTGGCTCCCCCATACCCCCTCCATATCACCACCTCCTTCAGTGCCACCATCTGACCCTGTAACTCCACTGTCTTCACTCCCCTACCTCTCCCCACCTTCTTCTCCATCTCCACCACTCTCACCTGGCCACACTAATTTCAACCCCTCCCTCTTAACAACCTCAAATAAACTCTCAGACAGAGACAACTCTACATCCCTAACTCAACAAAAAATAGTTACCAAGAAAGTGACCATTGTCCAAACACCCCAGTCTTCAAGTACATTGACAAAAATATCAATTCTAACCAAAGGAAGGAGGGATTGAAAAGACAGGATTGTTAGTAAGGACCTAGCATTTTAAAAAAAGGAAAAAATTCACTGCACAGAACTCCTTTGTTTGCTTCACCACCTGTGGCTTAACTTGTTTTTTAAAAGCTTGTTTTACAAAACTGGAACCATACTGAGCAGACAGACTCCTTCACATCTGCCAGACTAGATTCTGAGAAGTCCAATAAAGCCAGTCTAGCAGAGAAGGGGAAAAAAAAAACACAACCACCTCTTATTATTGTTTTGCAACAGTAACTACTCTATCCTTTTGTTAGGCTTAAAGAATTCACCCTCCCCAAACTTCCATCCAAACCTCTTATAAAACCCATTGCTCTCCCCTTCCTAGGGGTGTATTAGGCATGTAGCCTTTGTCAGACCCCTAGGGAGATAAAGGAATGGAATGCAAGAGGGGAACTTACTTTTCTTATACCTCCTGATAAGGACGAGGCTTATCCCTCTCAGGTGTTTGAAAAGAATTTATTACAGTAGCTGTTCTGGCCCAGTTGCTCACTCCCCCTAGAAAAACCCTCTATAAAACCCAAGGCTCTCCCCTCCCTCAGTGTGGACACTTTTTTGGCCTCCACCCATCTTTACCCAGATACTCAACATAAACAGCATTTTGCTACACATGAGGCTTTGAGTGTCTCCCTCTCAGATCCGGACCTAACACCTTTATCCTACTAAAACCCTGAGACACCCATCCTTAAGGCTGGCACTTCTTCTGTGCTGTGCCCTTTCCTCTCTTAGAAAGTAAAATAAACTTCTTGCTTCAAACCTATCCTAATCTTTGAGAGGAGAATTCTTTCTCAGCCTGTGGTGCGAGTTCCCAACCTAGCATTTCTGAAGGCTTTTATCAAGCCTTGATGAAAAAAGTAGCTGATGGAAGAAGCCACAAGTTTTTGTTTATTTTTTGGCTTTAAGCAGGAACTTTAAGAGGATGAAAAGCCACAGATACAAGTGATTCTAAGAAGGCAAAGCCCTGTATTACCTGTTGTCTTTTATTTTGAAAGATGGATAAGAAAGAAGGTTAGGAAGGATTCACTGGCAAGTTACTGTAAAATATAAATTACATCTATGTGGATTTTGTATCTTGTCATCAAATGCTGAGTTTTATTTACTTAAAATATCAAAGAGCTTTCCTGTTTTATTGAAAGATTTCTTGAAATTATTCCTAGAACTATTGATGTGGAACCTCGAGCCTATGGGTATTTGTTATGGGAAACTATACCAGTCATAGGTTTTGATACGGAGGAACATGTTTACCTACTTAAAGAAGAATATGCTTAATAACTTGGTGCTACCTTACCAACAATGACCTCACAGACCTTGCTATGATTAGTACAACGAGAATAAATGATTATGCAGATTGTCAAAGTCAGGAATATATCTGATCTCTCCCTACAAAAAAAAGATATTTTTCAAGTGAAATAAATAAATGACTATTTTAACTTTAAAAGGTAATGCAGAAATTCAATTTTCCATGACATATGAAATGTAAAAACATTGTATAAAGTGTAAAATAATACATAAATGCAAGGTGTTAATCATTTTTTAAAAGCTGAAAAGTAATAATTTTTAAATAACAGTTACATATATTATTGCAGAAAGGAAAATATTTTTCAGATGATCTTGACAATCTTTACTCGTGAGGTGCAACATACAGATATTAATAAATGCCATTGTTATTTGAGGAGCATCATTAAAGTCCATTGGTTGGTCTTTACTTAGGTCTACCCCGTGTCCTTTCCTCCCAGTATCACCCTCCTCTTTTACCTCCCATTCCCATTTCTCCCCTGCTCCACATGCCAGGGTCCCCAGATCCCACCTGCCAGGAGGAAATTGAAATTCCCTGGTTCTTAATTATGCAGGATTGCCTAACTCTTCTTTAACTCAGCCATCCTCTCCCAGGCAAGACATAAATAAGAAAATAAATAACTAGTAAGTTTCATGAGGAACAGGATGTTTACATGGTATCAGAGAATCTCCCCCCAAATACTTATTATTTACTAAGGGAAAGAAAGAGTAACCTTAGAGGGGGGAGCTGGCAGACACCACCTGAACCAAGTGGTGAAAGTGAACATTACCTCTAATGAGACAAACAGAGATGTGCCACATGAATTGATGCACTGAGAACACAGCATCACTCTGTGAGATTCCTACAAAGGGTCACAGTCTAAGTTTAAGGCTCATTCTACTAAATAACTACCTTGTAATCTTCAAAAGTCAGGGACATGAAAATCAAGGAAAGACTGTGAAATTATTCAAGGCTGAAGAAGACTAAAGAGATGGACAACGGAATGCAATGCAAGACTTCAGACTGGGTTGTTTTGATGTACAGGACATGTTTAGGACAACTGGCAAAATGTAAGCAGGGTTGAGGATTAAATGGTTGTGATGTATCATGTAAACGTCCTGGTTTGAATGGCTGTAGTGTGGTTATGCAGGAGACAGTCTTGTAGAAAACACACCTGAAGAATTTGTGGAGGGATGGGACATCACATGGGCAAATAACTTCCAAACAGTTTAGGAAAAAATAGTTGT
>JAQIFY010003068.1:0-12848 GCA_028533085.1 Varecia variegata | reverse complement strand
TCCATTTATTTGAGTATTCCTTAATTTATCTCAGCACTATTTTATAATTTTTAATGTGCAGGATCTTGCACATCTTTTCCCCCTGAAATATCCCTCAGTATTTAGCATTTTTGATGTTCCTGTAAGTGGTACTGTTTCATTTAATTTCAATTTCTAATTGTTCATTCCTAGTGTATACAAAAGCAACTTATTTTTGCATATAGGCTTTGTATTTTGTATCCTTGCTAAAATAACTTACTAGTTCTAGTAGTGCTTTTGTAGATTACATTGAATTTTCTTTTTTTATTATTTTAACATTGTCTTTACCTCAGATTACATTCTTTTTTAGAGAACATTGGTTTTTTAATTTCATAATATTAAGGGGGTGCAAACACTTTGATTACATATATTGTCTTTGCACCACCCAAATCAGAGCTACAAGCATACCTATCCCCCAGAAAGACATTGAATTTTCTACATCGACGATCATGTTGTATGCAAAAACAGACAGTTTGGATACCTTTTATGGCTTTTTCTTGCCTTGTGTAATAATAAAATTGTCATATATATTTACCTATTTAGTAATAATTTCCAGTGTTCTTCATTCCATTTTGTAGATCCGTATTTCCATCTGCTGTCACTTTCCGCGTGCCTGAAGGATTGCTGTTAATGTTTCTTGTAGTGTGGTCTACATCGTGTAAATTTTTGCAGTTTTTGTGTGTCTGAAAATGGTTTTCTTTTTTAATCTTTACTGAAAAGATGTCTTCACTGGGTAGAGAACTCTAGATTGACAATTTTTTTTCTTCATACATACAAGATGTTAAGTTTCATACACTGTTTTTGTTAAGAAATTGGCTCGCATCCTTATGTTTGTTCCCCTACATGTAATATGACTTTTTTCCCGCTATGGCTTCTTTAAAGATTTTATATGTATCACTGGTTTTGAGCAAATTGATATATTTTTCCTTGGTGTAGTTTTCTTCATGTTTCTTGAGCTTTGGATCTTCTGATATTCTTGGATCTTTTAAAATCAAATTTGGAAAAATTTCTAACCTTATTTCTTCAATCTTTCTTTTGCCTCTTTCCTTTGAGGATTCCAGTTACATGTATATTAGACCACTTGGAGTTGTCACAGCTCAATGACACTCTTCACTGTTTACTCTTTTTTGTCTTTCTTTCTTTTTGTATAATTTACATTGTTGTGTCTTAAAGTTTATTAATCTTTTCTTCTTCAATGGCTAATCTACTTTTAACTCTGCCCAGCATATATTTTATGTCACGTTGTAGTTTTCATCTCTAAAATTTGATTTGAATATTTTTAAAAATACCTTTCCTATCTCTACTTAATTTTTTGAACACAGAATACCTCGACAATTACTCTTTTTAATGTTATTGTCTGCTAATTTTAACATCTGTGTCAGTTATGGGTCTATTTCAATTAATGATTTTCTTCTCATTATGGGTCATATTTTCCTAATTTTTAGCATGCCTGGAAATCTTTGAAGTTTTTGATTGCATGTCAAGCATGTCAAACATCAGGAATTTTTCTTTGTTGAGTGCTGGATATATATGTATTTCTATAAATATTCTTGAGCCTTTTTCTAGATGCAGTGAAATTATGTGGAAACAGTATGACAATCTAAGATCCTGCTTTTATAATTTGTTAGGTGCCAGTAGACTTACCTGTATTCTAAGGCTAATTATTCTCCATTACTGAGATGAGACTTTTCTGAGTACTCGACCCAATGCCTCATGAATTATGAGGTTTTCCAGTCTGGCTGGTGAGAACACGCACTATCCCTAGCTCTCTGTGCCACTAGGAGCTTTCCCTCTAATCCTTTGGCATGTGCTGATCAGTACTCTGCTGAATCCTTAAAGGAGTCACTGCATATCTGTGAGACTCTTTACCTATGCAACTCTCTCCTCTCCATTACTCTGTCCTTCAAACTCTAACTGCCATGGCCCTCCAGTATTCTCAGCTCTGCGTCTTCTATTAATGAAGTTCTGCTGGTTTTACGTAGGTTCTTCCTCCCTTTACCACATCCTGGAAGCTCTCTCAAGGCAGTTAGTTGGGGGAGTCATACAGCTCACCACATTCGTTACCAGTTTCTGAAAGATCACCATCCTTTATTGCCTTATGTCCAGTGTTTTAAAAATCATTGTTTCAAATACCTGGAGAGAGGGTGGGATTTTCGTTTTGTTTATTTCAGGCAGGAGGATAAATCTGGTCTCTTTTATTCCATCTTGGCTGGAAGTCCTATTTTGGCATTCTTAATGTTGATTGATAGAGTCAAGATTTTTTTATCTTATAGAATTAAAGATAGGATGTATATTTTCCAAACTCTTAGAATAAAATAAAATAAAAAATGAATATGTTTACAGGACTCTAGCTTGTCCTTGATACAATATCTATCTAAAAACGAATGTGTTCACACATAGACAAAACAGATGAATATAGCTTTTGAATACACACACAGAATTTCTAAAGAAATACTAGTTAGCAAAATGTAGCAGCATATTAAAAATAGCAATATGTCATGACCATGAAATTAAGAATAACTTTGGAAATCAGTTAATACAGTAGCTCTCTCGTAAAAATAGTTAAGAGTACAGACTTAGAATTTAGACAAACCTGGTTAAAATCCCAGCAATATCACTTACTTACTCTGTAATTTTGTGTATGTTTCTTAACATCTCTGTTCATAGATATTTTATCTTTATTACAAAATTGGCCTCATTGGGATTATGAGAAGAGTAAATGAAGCACTGCTTGATGCACTTACACAGAAGCTTTGAATGTTGTATTTTTTTAAGTTACTTTCTAGAATCGTATGGAAATTACAAAGTTAGTGGTGATCTGCTTCAATCTTTCACTCTTCAGGGATTTCTTCAGAGATGTGCACTCAGCTTTTACTCTGTACACACTACCAGTCAAACAAATGTATATTTAAAAGCTAAAGGATTTGGGGTTAGGAGCGAAAGCATTTTATAAACCTAAAACACTATTATATTATTAGACTACAAGTACAATTTGATAGTTCACTCAGACATTTATAAGACTTGACTGAGCTCTAAACACATTCTGCAGATCCAATCTACATCCATTTATAGCTAAATGAGTACTTATCCCATGATAACCCAGTGTCCTCTATCCCAGTCAAGAAGAACAGATGGCCTCCTTTACAGCAGTTTCTCCTTGTTGGAATCATTTTAGACAAAGGCTTTTGATTTATTTAACTGACTCATAATTCATGCATATATTAATTTATACACACAGTGAATAGATATGCAACTGATACCAAAGAAATATTACCTAAGCCTATGCAAAATGCTGAGTGGGAAAAACATAGCATAACATTTACTCTCAAGAGAGACCAGACATACAAGAAAAGAAAAAAAAAAATAAAAACAACATAAGAGAAAAGTAGTAGTATCACATAGAAAACACAAGGATCAAATTAGATATTATGGTAACCAAAAAATGCTGAGCTCAGAGAAGAATGGGCTGGAGTAGTCAGGGAAAGCTCCACGTAAGAAGTGGCTAATGAGTTGTGATTTAAAAGTTGGTATAGTCGGAAAGTTTGGGGATGAGGCTATGTCAGGGAAGTACCATGATGTGAGCAAGACCAAGGATGCACAGGTTATGTGGGATGAGAGGCGATGAGTGGACTACATTTGGCTCAGCTGGTTGGTGTATACTGACATGTGTGGAAGTATTGGGGGATAGATTTGAAAAAATAGGCTCAAGTGGAAGATTTTATTCTGAAGGTACTGAGGAGTGTGGCAGAGATTTACTAGTTGACACCAGTACCCGTTTCCCCCTCTTTCTGTGGTAGAACTTCCTGGTTTAAATGAATACACGGGTGTCCAGAACAGAGTATTTGCCACCCTGCCTTATAGCCATTCAGTGTGAATAGAAATGATATGCGCTTCTGGGTTATGTCCTCAAAGGGAATAGACATGCCTCTTTCCCTTTAACTTTCCCTTTAACTTTCCCTTTTGTCTGGCCTGCTGCCTGAAATGCAGAAGTACAGCGTGCTGTTTGGGACCATGTGGACAACGTCCGCACAGCAGAATAGCAGAAGAGCCTGAGTCCTGGACACCTTCAGGCAACAATACTTTGGGTTGCTCATGCGTATGTTTTACGAAATATAAATTTACTTCTATTTTGTTTAAGCTGCCGTATTTTGAGGTCTCTAGTGTTGCAGCCAAAAGTGGGTGTTGAGCTGTTGCCTCCTCGTAGTCCTCAGGGTAGCCAGGCAAGGCCTGGGATGGCCAGTGGCCTCTGACCTGCACTTACACTAATGTGCTGTATAAATAACATATGTACTAATGAGTTGGGAAGCTCTATTTTTCTTAAAACAGGAGATGCCCGGAAGTGTTTGAGTAAAGAGGTGACATGATAAAAATTGTGTTTCACAAGAATTAATCTGAGTGACATTTAGCAGATCAGTGTTGTCTGGCATTAGAAGTGGGGATCAAAGGATTTAGAACAAAGGGACAAGAGGGAACTTTTTGAGATGATGCAAATATTCTATATCTTGTTCATTATACCTGATAGGTAAGTTTTTATCCCTCATCCCCCTTGCATTTTTCCCCCTTCTTGGTTTCCAATGTCCTTTACATGTCTTTGTGCCCATGTGTACCCATCATTTAGCTCCCACTTATTCATGAGAACACGTGGTGTTTATTTTTCCATTCCTGAACTACTTCACATAGGATAATGGACTCCAGTTCCATCCAAGTTGCTCCAAAAGACATTATTTCATTCCTTTTTTATGGCTGGGTAGTACTCCATGGTATATATATACCACATTTTCTTTATCCACTCATGAATTGATGGGCACTTAGGTTAACTCCATGTCTTTGAAATTGTGAATTGTGCTGTGATAAATATTCGAGTGCAGATGTCTTTTTTTTTTTCTTTTTTTTTTTTTTTCCATTTGGGTAAATACCCAGGAGTAGAATTGCTGGATCAAATGGCAAGTCTACTTTTATTTCTTTAAAGAATTTCCATACTTTTTTCCATAGAAGTTGTACTAATTTCAGTCCTACCAACAATGTATAAGCCTTTCTTTTTCTCTGCATCCACACCAGCATCTATTGTTTTTTTTAACTTTTAATAATGATCATTCTATCAGAGGTAAGGGGGTATCTCCCTCACAGATACTTATAATTCTTATATTATCTCATTTTACATAGTCCTATATTTCTCTGAATGATTGTTCGTTCTTTATTCTTTTTTTCCTAAATATTTGACTGACTGGGTTAGTTTGAAAGCCTTGTCTTCAAACTCTGAAATTCTTTCTTCTGCTTAGTCTAGCCTGTTGAAACTTTCTGCTGTATTTTAAAATTCTCCAAATGACCCTTTCATTTCTTTAACTTCTGTTATATCTTTTCTTATGCTGTCTATACCTTTAGTAACTTTTTCATCTTTTTCATTCATCTCTTGAAATATTTTTTTGGCTTCTTTGTGTTGGTTTTCAACTTTCTTATCAATTCTATCCACCTTCTTTGCCATTTGTATTCTGAATTCCATTTCTGACATTTTGATAATTTCCTTTTTGTTAGAGTCTGTTGCTATAGATCTATTGTGATCTTTTGGGAGTGTTGAACTAACTTGTTTTTTCATGTTGCCAGAATTCTTTTGCTGGTTTCTTTTCATCTGACACCTCTTCCCCAGCTCAGAGCAGAGAGTTTTGCAGTTCACCTATTCCTCCTTGCTGGGAACTCTCCTACTTGTGAGAAGAAGGAGGGGTCCCTAGATGGTGCTTTTGTGTCTTGCTCCAGAAGACTGACGGGGCGGGAGAGGAGTGGATGCTCTGAGAGCCTGGAATGCAGCTGTTCTGCATTATCCCCCTCCCCTGTGATTGTCACAGTCCAAGCTGGTGCTGGAGGATCTTCATGTGGCGTGGTGGGTTTGTCCCCAGGCTGTTGTTGGAAGCTTGTGGAGGAGGGGGGAGTGAGTCCCTTTCCACAGAGGCAGGCATTGTGGGAGATTGCTCTGCCTGGGTCTCCTGTGGCAGTGGCCACGGCAGCTGGGTGAGGCTGTCTAGGCAGTAGTCATGGGTGTTGGGGCTGTGGGCATTTGCTCCACCCATGTCCAGGTGCAATGGTGGCATGTGGCACGCAGGCCCATGGTAGAGCATTGAACCACAGGGGTAGGCCCTTCCAGATGGCATGCAGGAGCCATGAGGGTGGGACCACCGGGCCAGGCAGCAGTGGGGGAGCAACAATGGTGGGGCCACTGAGTGGGCTGCCTGGCAGCTGGGGCTCTCTCCCTGTGCAGGTCCCGCTGAGGCAATTGCCTCAGGGCTTCTCAGGTGGCATTAGTGGTACCTACTCTGCTCAAATCCCCCATCAGGGTGGGTGCTCAGCTCCCAGTCATAGGGCACATGAGAGCATCTGCTCTCCCTCCTCCCTCCCTGGCCTTGCAGGGGTGATGTGACGGGGTTGTAGCAAAGCTGAGCTCTTTATAGACACTCTGGACCCAAGAGCTCAGAATGGCATCAATTGCAACAACCCAGGAATGGAAGCCAGGGGGTCCCTGCTGTGCCCACTCTTTAGTGCAGTGTGACCGCACAGTCTCCAAGCAGCTCCCTGATTAGTCAGGAGGTCTGCACTGGCAGTGGGAGGCCCCTCACAGTTCAGGTCACAGTGTCCACTGTGGGGCATGGAGCCCCAAGGTTCTCTCCTCTTGAAATATTTCATCCCCACATGAGGATACCTCCCCGAGGTACCTTCCAATCTTGCTGAGTGGATCACTCCATCTCCCTCTCCTTCGCTCTGTCTTCTGTCACTTCTCTGGTGATTTACAATGTTCTCTCCACAAAGACCTATCTGTAGGTGGGCATCTACTTGCAACTTTCAATCTTCTCCTTCAGAGTGGCGTGCGTGGGCTGCTTCTAGTCCACCATCTTGGCCCCTCCCCTTGAGTGTATATATCTGTCAAAACTAACTGTATACTTGAAACAGGTGTATTTGTTAAACATATATATATATATATTAATACATATCAGTAAAGTTGATTAAAGTGTGTGTGCACAAGATAGATCAGTGGGAGGAGACAAGAGGTGGGGAGAAGAGAGCAATTTATGGCTTGAGTTAAAGCTTTAGATAACTTGGACTTGTTCTAAGGGAATAATAGGAGGAATGAAATTAGAGAGACAAAAGCATCACGCTGAAGGAAGGAATAATAGAATTTGGAGACCAATTGGATCTGGTGATACTGATCCACAGGAAAGAGAATCTGGCTTTTGTATGCAAGGGATCAGCTGAGATTCCCCACAGGCTGGTGAAGACGCCACACCACAAAATGGAGAGGGAGGAAGTATTGCACTGTCAAGCACTAGTTTAATACATTTTCTCAATCTCTCTGAGTCCTTCTTCATTTGTAAAATGGGGTTAATGATTCCTACAAATAGCAAACGAGTTTTGAAGAACACAGAAAGTATGTGTGAAGCACCTTGTACTGTGTGCCTGGCACCTAGTATGCACCCATGAAAGCATGAGATAAAAGAATGACTGCAATTAACATATTAAAATAGAAAAATGAGCTTTCAAGATAATATCAAAGATTTTGCCATATATGTTCCTAGGATGTGCTTGGATGTGAGGAAATAAGAACTCAGTTTGTAAAAATGATGAATTCACTTTTAAATTACAAGATGATAACAGGAAGAGGGGTTGGGTGGAGAGCAACACAACAGTTGGTAGTGTTTTTTTTTTAAAGGGGGCAGCTCCTTTTGCCACTGGAGATGCAGTAGTGTAGTCATTTCTTGTTTCTTTACCTCCCTTGACTCATCTGCAGGAGTGGGAGTTCAGACAAAAGGATGTTCTCGCAGCAATCTGCTTAAGATTCTCCTCATACAAGATTTGGTTCTCAGCCCATTTTCTGTCAGGCTTTCTGAGAAGGGAAAGCAATGCATAAAAATTCTCAGGCTCGACAGCGAATTCTCCTGAGCTCCAGACTGGAATTTACAGCTGCCTGTAGACATCTCCATCTGCATGTCCTGCAGGCATCTCCAACTCACTGTGCCCCACACAAATTTAATTACCCTCCCACATATCCGCTCCTCTCTGGTCTTCTATCCAGGTTAATGCCATGGTCAATTTACCAGGCACAGAGTCCAGAAATTTCAGTTCTTATACTTCTTGTCCCACACTCCCCAAGGTCAACCTGCTGCCAATTTTTGTGGCTTCACCCTGCTGTAATCTGTTTTATGCACTCTGTTTTTTGACTTCCATCATCCTGTGAGGATCTTTCTCTCTCTCCAGGACCACGGCATTAACAATCTATCTGCAGTGTGTACAACTGTAGAGTGCTCCATTTACCTAGACTAAGGTCAATGGTGGTCCTCCCCAGGAGTTGTGTAATGGGTGTACCTGTCTCCAGGCACCCTTTCCAACTTGGCTAATCCGGTTAAATTAATGAAACGTACATCACTTCTTTTTCAGAAAACACTTCAGTGAATCTCCATTGAACCTACAGAACGAAGCCCCAAACACCAAATTTCACCCATTTCCTTTCCCATGGTGTCATTTCAAGGATGCTATGCACTAAGCAAACAGAACTGAAGGTCGTGCCTCCAAAACAACGTATACTTTTTAACCTCAGTGTTGTGGACCATGGAATGTTCTCTATAAGTCAGGAGTGGAGCTAGACTCCACTCCTCCTTCCAACCCAGTATGACAGCCACCTCCTTGGTGTAGCTGCCTTAATTCCACTCTCCTCTGTCTCTCGTTCCTAAGCGAGGCCCTATTCATTATGCGATTCCTTTATTTATTTTTCCTGTTGTTAGCACCACTGTCTTTAACCCAGATTTTACAGTGCTTAAGGATAGACATCATCTCTTATTGCCATCTCTGAGTCTCCAGGGTGCTTTGAATTGACTGTTAACCAGTCTAAAAATAATCTCCTTAAATTTTTACTTTAAAAATGGTGATTTTTACCAAAGAAAGCTTTTAAAAATTCCCAAAGAAACAGTTAACAATTTTGTTTGCAATGTACCCAAACAGTGAACTCCCTCAGCTCTACTACATTAAATACAATTTTTAAAGTCCCTTGCAGTTTTATTATTCCAGGTGCACTGCTACCATAAGAGGCCTTTGTGGACCACTGCTATAAATGTCATTTGTTCCCATTAAGCAAGTGTATTATATATAAGATGATTGTCTAAATTTATGTTGACTATTCTAGAGGGCAGTATATCAGGTAATATATCAAAATATCTGAAGCCTAAAAATGTAGAAATCAACTTTTATTTTATAATTCGAAGACTATTTTTATTTTACTGAGCTCAACAAAATATATGCTGGTTCTTTCTAGGACTGTGAAACACATAAAAAAGAAAGCAGCCAAATTTGACCATCATCCAAATAATTCAAATAAAATTCATAGCTGTACAGTGACTTGGGTATTTTAGTTGAAATTATGGGAAGTTGGGGTGTTGAAGAAATTTTAAAAAGCGATGTTTTTGGTTCTGATTGAACAAGTAATTTATTTAGTTTTCATTTGAAATTATAAAATATTTTAAATCTGGCAGTTAATTTCAAATATTGTATTCCTTACACTCATTTTCTTTTAAATGTCAATAACAGCTATAAAATACTGTGATATGAAAACACTGAGAAGATAAATGAAGAGAAATGGGTATATTTATACATTATATCAAATAAATACATTATTCATCACTTAGCTGTAAAGCAAACTTGGAAAATAAATAGGCATCCTTTTTACTCTTCTCAGTGAGGATACATACTCTTATTGCTTAGTTCCAAAATTTGGAAATCAATATTAATACTTTCTTCAATTATTCTTTCTTATATTTTTCTCACCTTGATAATCTTCTCAAGTGGTAAAATTGCTTGTAATATATTTAAAAATAGGCACAGACAAATCACTACTCTCTAGAAAATATTTATTGACATGTTTTAATTTTCTTTCCATATTCTGAGAAATAAACAGAATACACAAAAATACAGTAAAATGCACTTTTCCCATTTCAAATAAATATACTTTACTCTTGTAAAAAATTTAATAATCTGTGTAATTCACCACAGTATATTAATAAGTGAAGTAAAGCAAAGATAATCTCTAGATAAATTGTCACTTATTTTAATGATTCTCACAAGCATTTTCCTGGAGAAAAAGAACATTATTCTCTGTAGAACGGTCTTGACTTGGAAATTGTTGCTTCTTGTTTGGAGAAAGCAAAGATAAGCTTTTTTAAAATGTGTTTAGTGTCAAAAATAGTCTTAGTTTAGGAGAAAAATAGCATCCAAGTCTTTACTGAATCAACTAAGTGAAGTGTAAATTTTCTTGTTAATACTTCCTAGAGACCAGACTACATTCTGAATATTAATGATTCCTATGTATCACACTGGTAATTTTCAAAATTAGTGGTTAAGTATTTAAATTAACAATTATGTATGTAATATAAACCCCAGACAGAATTTTAAAGCTCTATTAACAGGAAAGGCTAAAAATAATAGTGCTATACAGGACAAATTTATCCTTTTCACAATTGTTATTCTTAACATTATAAGAAATGAAATCTACTGAATTATACACAGACTTATATACACATAGATCCCTGATCAGTTTAAGACAATGTGTTAGTTTGCTCTTGTAAGTGGTAAGAGTACTCTCGTAACCAGTAAAAATCACATTTAGGTAGTCACCAATCTTGAAAGTTTTCTTATGTATAATTTATTCACCCACAAAAGAATATATCACTGAGTAGTAAAAGTCATTAGTACTGTCTAACTTCTTATATTAGCAGTTAATTGGTATTTTACATAGAAGCTGGTAGAAGTAAATCAACCTTTACTGTAGCTCCAATCCCACCATATATGGCTCCTTTACATAGGTACAGAAATGCTGATCAAACTATGCCACCTCAAAACATAACTGTGTTCAGGTAAAATCTTACACAAGCTATAAAACTGGGTATTAGATCTGTTCTCAGCATTACAAAGGACATCACTTGTCCAGGTCATGACTTGTATTATGAAACTTTTCCCTCTTCATTTTAAAGTGTAGAAAATTATATGCCTAGGCATTCTTTTGTGGCACCGTTTTTATTTTTCCGTATTTCTGAAACAGGTAAGTGTGTGCTCAAAAATGCACAAGTCCAATATAACAAGTTTGTGGTTTCCTTCTGTGACCTTTTTTATAACTCCTCCATCTCAAAGTGTGTATTAAAGCTGTTTGCCATGGATGTGTGTTCAAAGATCCTTGACAGGCTTGGCTTCAACAGTTCTACTGAGTGACATGGCAGGTGCTGAGAGGTGTCATTCTTCAGAGACATCATTGGGTCTGTCCCAGGCTCCCTTCTATCATAATACAGAGCCCAGAGCAGAGTAATGGTGAGAATCATAGCCAGGATTTGTGTCACTCCAATGGAGATTCCCAGAAACCTCAGCACCTGCAGTTGTTTGGTTCCTCTCAAAAAGGAATACATTTTCTTCCCACAACCCTGTAAAAGAAATAATATGGTAAATATTACTTGGGTTATGTTACAGAGTGTAAAAAATAGGTTCATGAAAACAAACAATCTGTATCAGTTAATAGAACCAAACTATTTGAGTCATAAAGTTTAAGACAGTGACTCTCAGCAGGGGAAGCTTATGAGAAGATGGAGGAGCGAGGGAGGTGTGTACCTTTTGAAAAGCCTGCCCAGCTGATTCTGATGAGCTTACTTACCCCTTCTCCTGTCTTTCCCTCAACCCTAGACCCAGTGGTATAAATAGTAATAGGCTTTGGGAGCCCTGTGACCTCTATTGCAACTTCTCATCCCTGCCACCATAATACAAAAGCAGCCATTGACAACATTTAAATGAATGTATGTGGCTGTGTTCCAATGAAACTTCCTGCACCAAAAAAAAAAAAAAAAAAAATGCAGTAGGCCAGTTTTGGCCCACAAGCCATAGACTGCTGATCCAAGATTTAGACTGACCCCAAAATTTCAAAAATAATATTTTGTTATTATTGTATTCACTGTTGACTTACAGCTCATTTGGTCAGAGACTTTTCCCCAAGGATCAGGAGTGGTTTCCCAGTATGTTGCTGAAACATGCTGGTGGGTAGAAATCGATTTATACCCTCCCCACACACACACACACACACACACACCTCTGTCCACTGCCTATAGCAGAAATACACATGGGAGAATTACCATCACGACTCAACTTCCAGTTCTACCACTTCCAGCTCTATCTTTTATCCCCCCACCGCCCCCGCCTTACAGGTTAGAAAAAGATTAGCAACGTTTTCTGTTTGTTTGCATTTAGTCTTAAGTACAAGTTTAAGGAGTGACTATGTGAAACACAGAAGAGAATTCTGAAAAAAAAGAGGAGAGAAAGAAAAGAGTAGAAGGAAAAGTCATGACAAACAAAAATGGAGGGAGGGGACCAAAAAAAGGAGTTAGAATATGACCAACAGCAATCATAAGTCCCTCTCTCAGGTGACCAACGCTAAGGCTACCTGCCTTGTGTCTAGTGAACCACAGCAAAGAAATGATAATATACTCTTTGAAAGGGAATCTGATTCTAAATTAAGGTGAAAATCTAGGAAATCATTTTATAACTTTAAAAAATTTCAAGAGCTTTGAAGATTCTGAGATTTTACTCTATTTGGAAGCTAACAAATTAGGCTGCCACTGTTTCATGGATGCTGGCAGATGATAGAGACAAAGGACTTTATTACTCATAGAATGGCAATTGTCAGAGTATGTGCCAGTTCCTCAAGTTTTGAGAGCAGCATGAAGAAGGCCAGATCACACCTGCACACACAGTGGGTTGTATTATGGGAGATGAACTCCAAGATTAGGAAACCCTAATCTTTTATAATGGGCAGTAAGCATACC
>JAQIFY010003067.1:0-12848 GCA_028533085.1 Varecia variegata | reverse complement strand
CTTTTCTGCCCTGACCTTCTCTGTCGTCAAAATTTATCTATGTGTCTGAGTAAGCCATGCTAATGTAAAAATGGTGAAGATGTTATCCAGTGAGGTCTAAAGTTAACAAAAATATTCTTGAGATGCAAAATCTTAACTTGATACTTGCCCAAGAGGAAATCTGTTTGTCGAGCTGGAAGTGACTAATTCACATTGGCAACACCCCCATGTTTACAGCCACGTCTACCTCCCATGCGCAGAGTAAGGATCACAGAGCTTGGAAAAATCAAAGCAGCCCTCCGGGAAGATAATGTGAAGGTTGTTCACCTTTGCCTCACCTGCGCGCTAACTGGGCTGACCTAAGCACCAGGGCACCTCACACAGACCTCAGAAGGGACATCGGAGCTCTACTTGGCAAACACTCTGGATTTTCCCTCTACCTTTTCTCCTTATGGCTCACTTGGCTGTGCTTTTGACCCTTGACAGCTCTTGGATGTGATATATTCTTTTTCCACCTGCCTTTCTAGGCCCTGCGTGACCACCTCACTTCTCAGTCCTTGGCTCTGGAAAATTTTCCTAGCATTAGCTCCTTAATTAACATCTCACTTGGCTTGCCAAGACCTGGAGAGCAGGGCTTAGAATAAAATCCTGAAAAAGTATTAATAGCACATCAAACAGAGACAGAAACCCATAGGGGAGGCAGGGTTAGATCTTAGAGTATCTCTCGCACACCAATATGAAAACCCATTAAAGAATTTAGGTGGTAAAACTTTTGGCTTTGGCCAGGTGCAATGGCGTGCACCTCTAGTCCCATCTACTCAGGAGGCTGAGGCAGGAGGATCACATGAGCCCAGGAGTTAGAGACCACAGTGAGCTATGACTGCATCTATGAACAGCCACTGCACTCCAGCCTGGGCAACATAGCGACACCCCATCTCTTAAAAAATATTTGGCTTTGAAGTCAGGCTCAAATTATTGCTATACTACATAATAGCCACGGAACCCTAGGACAGTTATTTAACCTCCTTACACCTCTCACTTCCTCAACCATGAAATGTGATTCTAATACCATCTTCATGATAGAGGTTTTAGAGGAATAAAAGTGGGATAAAGTATAAAAAACATTTAGCATAGTGTCTTCATCATAGTTAGTGATTAACTAATGATAGCTATAATCATTAGTATTATTACTTTTTCAATAAATTTATCAGTATCATTATTATACACTTAATAATTATTACAGCTCCTTGAAAACTGGCTAGAGTTAGCAGTCAAAAGAGATGGAAGGACAAAAGCCAAGATCTCTGCCACTGGAAGAATACATTTTGCCCTTGTGACCCCTGACACAGTTGTCACCCACAGAAATGATTAGACTTAAGTGCCTGTTTATTTTGCCACTATTACCCCCTATTTGTCTCTCAACTTCTCCTAGAAAAGAAATAGACATTTATTTAATCAGTTAGTCAAAGGAAAGTTTCCTTTGTTACTCTCACAGAACTGAAGAGTATAAAGAATGCGATCATTTACAAAACCAGGTGAAATGGCTCATTTTCCCTTAATTTTCACCACATGCATAAGGTGATATTTTCATGAACACAGCAAAAAGAATAAACAGAAGGATGATTCAGTATTTTCTCAAACAGATTTTTGCAGTGACATTTTGCAACAAGATAAGAATTATTTCTCAAGGAAAAGAAAATCCTTATCTTCACACACAAACAAAAGAAAGAAAAAACGACAAAAGTGACATTTTTCTTCCCCGGAGAACATCTTTCTTTCTACAAGACCTGCCTTTCACCTCCACAGTCAGCTCCAGGTGTTAATGGAAAATGCTTTGGTGTCTCTAACTCCTGCAAACCATGAATCATTTCCAATCCCTGCAGAAATGAAAATTAACATCCTGAGTTTATGGTGTTGGCATTCATCTACAAAAACCAGGCCTCATATTTGAATATAAATATTTCTGGATGGAAAGCAAGGCACGAAGAAAAGAATACCGAACTTCTCACGTGCTATTTATCTCTGCTCCTCCTCCTCAACCTTTAAAAACAGGCACACACACAACAATTTGAGACCCTTTGTGCTGGTTCAAAAAACTACTGGCACCACAGCAATCAAACACCGAACAAAGTAATCTGCTCCAACAAATCCCTTTCAAATAGCTAGCTAGAGCAATTCACAGGTGTATCCTTTGTCCTTCCATTTTAATAGCCATGGCAGGGGTATGTAGGCCATAAATAATTATTTGAGGGTGAGGGACAAAGGAGAGACGGAGGGAGGAGTCCTTCCAAATAAAGATTTTATACCACCGCAACATCGGTGGCCACTGAATGAAAATTAATCTGCTTTTGCTTTTGTGGCCAGTGAATGGACATCCCATTCTTCACCTGATGCTAAGGACACCAGTATTTTTCCAACCTACTGAGAGTAAAAGAGGCAAAAGCCGTGATAAAGACAAACACTTCTATTTACTCTCAGCTTATACAGTTACGAAGCCTGGAATCCCTCTGCAGGGAGAGATTTCAGGGACAACCTGCCCAGAATTGCTCCCTGACATCATTTAAAATTACAAAATCTCCAGCATCTTCCACTGTCCCCTTCATTGACAGCTTAACAAGAAGGCCAGCAGCTAACTGGCCTGGAGGACTCCATTTATCTTGCCCCTTAAAATATTTAGTGCTATTTTCAGGGAGGCTAGTGCTTTTCCTCTGAGAACAAGGCCAATCCTGGCGGATGGTGGTTATTAAAGAAATTGACATGGGCATGCTTTTTGCACAATCTAGTCAATTATAGAATCTTACTATTAACCCAGCCTTGTGAAGAGCAACTTATTCATCTAAAACTAGGATTGACAGATAAAATACAGGACACCCAGTTATATTTGAATCTTAGAGAACCAACAAATATTTTTTAGTGTATGTTTCATTGCCATATTTGGGGTATGCTTATATGAAAACCTACATGATGTTTATCTGAAATTATCTGGCAATCCTAGTTTTAGATGAATTGATTACTCCTATACTTTTATTTATTTGCTAAATTTGGCAACCCTATTTGGAACCTTCCTGTGGTCGATTAGATTATTGTTCAAAAATAGTCATGCCCAATTCTTCCCCCATCTTCAATGGTGGAATTTGATTACCCATTCATTACAAGTTGATCTTGGCCATGTCACTTGTTTTGGCTCTATGGTAGGGGGAGTGTGCTCCCCCATTGAATTGGGTGTGGCTATGTAAATTGCTGTGGCCAATGGGATCTTTGCAGATGTGACATAAGCAGGGGCTTGAATTGAGTTTGCATGGTTGGACTTGAATTCTTATACTTCTCCCATTACGGTGTTCCCAAGAAACAGCTTGGATTCCAGAATGAACACATGTGGAATAGCCCTTAGCCCAGCCTACCACAAGGAGCTGAGCCCAGGCAGCTCCACCACTTGATGTAGAGCTGCCTAGCTAGGCCAACCTGGATCGGCCAACTCCAAGCCAATCTGCAGTGTTGCTTTAGGCACTGAACCTTGGGGCTATTTGTAGTGTAGCGCTATTATAGCAATAGCTAACTGAGACACTATCAACATTGGTTTTAAACATATGAAAAAAGTCTTTGTTAAAGACTTAATCAGCTCTCAAAATAGCCAAAGCTTCCCTTCAGTTTTCACCTGCTGCAGTGTGGTAATGCTAAAATGTTGAAAGTGATCCGCCATGATTCTTCTTGCAAAGCACTTGGCTGGGGGGTCAGGCAGAGTAAGTGGGTTAAAATCCCAACTCTGCTATTCACAAACCATGTAATTGTGTATGGGCAAATAAGTGAACTTCTCTGAGTGTGTTCCCCTAGCTGTGATATGGAGATAATTTCTATCCATCTGCTCACTAAGGTTAAAATGAGGAACCAATGAGCCAATGTGTCAAAAATGCTTTGGTAAATTATAATGCTCTGAATATATGTATAAAGCACTTAGAAACATGCCTTGCACATAGTAAGTGCTATATAAGTGTTCACTAAATAAATAAGTGTATGCACATAGAAATATACACACACATATATATAAATCTCCACTGTACAATCTCGGTTATTGAGCAACATTTTTTAGCATGTGCACTATACTAAACATGATAGATAATTATAGAGTAAGGAAGGTGTTAAGGGAACTAAGAGGAAGGTTTACTAACCCAGATGGGAGAGCCAGGAAAAGCTTTCTAGAAGAAAACGATGTGAGATATTATTATTACATGTCACATTAATTTACAGCAATCTCTCTCACTCACATGCACAGATGCATACTGTGCAAACCATGTCATGGAATTTCTTCCATAGGCTCTGAGAGAATGACAACTTCTCACTCATCCCACCATAGATAGTCATATTTTCTCAGCATAAAAGTAAATGCATGGTTTGGAGGAGAGGAAAGAGGAGAGCAAGAACCATGAAAGCCCCTTGGAAATTATAAATCAGTTTGACTGAGACTGTCATTTTCAAAAAAGCTGGATTAGCTTTTTTGTTTTGTTTTGTTTAGGTTTGGGTTGCACGAAGCCTATTTTTCATGTGAAAGATTTGAACTTTTCAATTTTCAACTTACATTGTCTATGATAAAGCCCAAATGCACACTTTTATCTCCCAAAGAAAAGAATTACTAATAAATTTTTCAATCAAATCCTATTTATATAGCTATTGTCATTTTAAGCAGGGCTCCAGGCTTCATTACAGATACAAAAACTGCATTTCAAAGTGTGACCTGAGATGTGTGAAATTCAAACACATGGAAATTCAAGCACTAATAACATCACTAATGGCCTTAGTGAAGACAGAACATCAGAAAGAGAGAGAGAGAAAGAGAGAGAAAAGAAGAGAAAAGAAAAGAGAGGGAAAAGGTTAGATTTGACATTAGTTATACACAGAATCAATCAACAAACATTTGTTAAGAACCTGTGTACCCTGAGTGCTGGACCTTCCAACCTAAATAGAAGACGGATCCTGTCCTCAAGGAGTTTATGGTCCCATGTAGGAGACAGACGGGGATAGGCAGTTATAATACAGAAACAGAAACTTAAACCATAGACTGTGGAGACACACAGGACAGAGTGTTGTTGGACGCTGCAGAGGGGTGAAGGGGTTTTACAGAGCCCATTTAATCAGGTGAAATACCACGAGGTGCAGGGGATGGATTTTATAGAGCCCACGCTGCCTTAGTGTGAAATCTGGACCAGCAAGAAGAGGGGCCAGAGGACGATGCCAGTTAGCAGGCTGTCCAGTGGTGAACTGAAGACCCTCTTTCCCAAGAGTAGCCCTTCGTGCTTTTCATAAGGTAAAGCTTAACTTTCCAGGTAGGTAAACCCAACTTCCTTTGATTTCTCCTGTCACTTTTCCTGCAATCAGTGATCTTCAACTGATATTAAACAGTATTTGTCATTTAAATTCTTCTCTCAGAATGTAATTTCCTTGGCTTCAGCATCAACAATCACTCTAGGAAATTTGCTCCACTTTGCAAAGATGAATGGTGTAAAAAACATCAAAACAAAACAAACAAAAAACAGGAATAATTCAAGGCTGAACTCTGTTTCTCTGGGAAGCAAGGAGGCGTAGCAAAAAGCACACAGAACAGGGATGCAAAATCCAGAGATTTGGGTTCCTGCACAGGTTTCCTGTGCACTGAGATGAACCCTCTCTCATCATCAGCTGCCCAACCTGAGTAACTGAAAGGATGGATCCGATATTCTCAAGCATTTTGAAACTCTCCAATTCTGTGATTCTAAGATGAGAAACGAATATTAACCAAGGCCTATTCTGTGTCATGCACTATTATACTAAGCACTTCCCATGTTTTATTTCATTAGATCACACCCCTGTGTGCTGTACATTATTGTATCCACCATACAAATGAGGAGACTGAAGCCCACAGATCCTGACCATGTTGATCAAAATCACAATAAAGTGGCAGAATCATGATCGGAATCCTGGCCTAGCTAACCTTAAAACCACTGTGTTTTTAATAAATTTTTCCATGATATTCTGGACATGTATGATTAGTATGGAAATTTTGGAAATACATAATTAATATAAAGAATCATACCAGTTTGTCTTATATCTGCACCTAGAATTGTGAGATTATACTGATTTTTGTTTTCCTCATTATGTCTAAACATAAAAACATTTTATATTTTCTTCTTTTAGTGTATGCAAATATTCTTGTATTCTTGCTATCTAACCTTCATACAGCTTTGTACCATGCTCTGTTTACTAAATATCCTTATGAGCATTTTCTCTATTAAAATTTCTCGTAAATATTTTGTGGTAGCACTGTGTTTTTAAACTACTCCCCTCTTATTAGATATTTAAGGTATATTTTCATGAGGTTTTATTTTTTAATATAAATAACACTGTGTCAAACATCTTTTGGATTGATTTGGGGAGGATGATTTGCAAAGGGCATTAAATATTTTCTGTGGTTCTGTTATATATTATCAACATGCTTTACCATTAATAAAAGTTTAAGCAATTCACCCTCTTACAAGCATTCTTTCAAAGTGTCTATTACATGCAGTCTTACTGACATCATACTTTGAAATCTTTAAACATTATAGTCAAAAGTATCTTATTTTCTCTTCAGTTGTCTTTGATTCTTAAAGAGGCTGAACATGTTTCTTACGTTGATTAGTTATTTTGATTTCCTCTTTGATGAATGGGTTGTCTACTTTTCTACTGAGATCTTGGTGTTTTACTTAGCAATGTGCATGGTCTCCTTAGCTATCAGAATCTTCAACCTGTTGCCCGTCATGCCTGTCAACTGGTATCTGTTGTAAAACAGCCCAGTATAAGAATTTCTTGTTCTGTTTTTCCTGTGAGAGAACATAAATGTAATTACGTGAACCTGACAAGCAGGAGGCTGTGGCCTGAAAAATTGGTGCAAAAGATTTAGGAAAAAAAAATAAGTCAATCTTGACGGTCACTCAATTGGCCCACACCATGGTGACAAGAGGCTGCGATGCAGGGGATTAAGTTTGGTCATTAAGGTTTCCAGGAATCTCCTGTGGATAAATAAGTGTCTCCGGCCCTGAGACAATCACACTACCTGTGGGTTTTAATGACCACAAGCAGTTTGCAAGCAAGAGGTTGACTGCCTTCACAGCAGGGACCTGAATATCTAGGTTACCGTCTCCCACCTGTACAGACTGGCCTCAGCTGATGTGATGACAGAAATTTCTCACCATTCCACCTGTGCAATAGAGTCCAGTGACTTGCTCTGACTTTCATGTTTCTGAGAGCCTTAACCTTTCCCTTACCATCAGTGGGATATGACCTAAACACCATTCATTCTTTTACTCATGCATTCATCCAAACAAATATTTATTGAACATCTGTCATTTTCCCGGCACTGCACTTGGCACTGAAGACAAAATCGTAAGTAAAAACAAACACAATCCCTGACCTCATGGATTCTAGTGAGTAGAAAAGACATAAGCCATGAAGTCACACCAATAAAGGTGACTGGAGCAGGGTCCTGGGGAACCGCAGCAAGAAATAAAGTTGGAGAGATAGATGAGTGGACCCTACAGGGCCTTGAACAGTAAGAAGCCACTGAATGTTCTAACTAGATTTGGGCTTTGGAAAGTTCTTCCTGGTTATTAAATGGAGAAAAAAAATGGGGAGTGAGGGATAGTGTTACGTGGAGCCTATTGCTGTGGTCCGGGAAAGCAATGAGATCAACGTCTACTAGGATAGACACAGAGATGGAGTTAGAGAGCTCCTTCCCCAAAGGTTCCTATTTCTGCATTTGCTCCTTTCCCTCCCTGCTCATCTGCACTGTTGAACCAGGTCCCTGACACCAGAACTACATGGCTGAGTCGGGAAAATGCACTCAAAAGGAGAAAAGGTGAGACCCACCATCAATACCTTTGGCTGCCACCAGAAGGACAAGAACCAGCGGACGTGCCTGTTTCCTGGAGTGAGTCTGGTGCTAAGAAGCCATTTAACTCGATGGATTAAAGCTATTTAATTTCCACTTCTCTTCCCAGGATTGGCCATTTGAATCCCTCCTTGTTTGTAAGACAATAAAAGCAAATCTTTCCTCCAGGTAGAAAAGTAACTAGCATAGTATTGGGAATTTGTGCTGTCATTCTAAGATCTCTTTGGGGCCTTTTAAAATATACTCTTGAATTTGATACAAGGGTGTGTTCAGTGTCTCCTATGTGCCTAGTACTCCAAGAGCTGGGAATATAGCGATAAAGGATTTAGACATTTACATCCTGATAGAACTTATGGTCCAGTGGGCGAGACAGACATGTACGGACAATGAACAAATAAGTGAATATACATGTATATTCATATTCACATTTGTAATTTCGGATAGTGCTGTCGTGAAGAACTTAAATAGGACAATTGGATGGTGGTGGTGGGGGGACTAACTTAGATGGAGGGGTCTGAGGGAGCCTCTTGGGGGGCAGGTGACATTTGAGCTGAGCCCTAGACTTTGAGTGGGAGGAAGCCAGACAAAGACCTTGGGAAAAAAGATTTCAAACTGAGAAAAAGAAAGTACAAAACCCCTGTACTTGTCAGGTGATGTTTCTTCCAGCCTCCATCCAGCCTGAGCACCTGGTAACCACTTCCGGCTTTCTCCACAGCCTCCTCACTCTGCGCACGAGCCTGGCGGTGATAACCCTTCATGCTGAGAGCAGCCCCAAGGTCTTGTCCCTTACACGCTTCCCCAAGCACCCCTTCAGCTTTATGGGGGGCCGGGTGGGAGACGGGCCATGGGGGGACCTATATAGGGCCAAAGGTCACAGGAGATGTCCGATTGCTCTCCAGGGTAACTCCACAGTCCACACAACAAAAACGGAGACTTTCTAGCAGCTCAGCCGTACAAAAAGAATATTCTGACCGCCTGGAACAAGTCGTTTTAAGATGTGTATTGTGTAGTGTACAAGTTCCTGACAACTTTGCCTGTTCCCATCATACTTTACTGGTTTATTCCTGCTCAACAGCCATAAAAACAGTATGAACAGTACAAGGCCTCATTTCACCCAGACTTACAGCCTTTTTCTTAAATTTTCCTCAGCAACTATTTTTGTGTACCCTCAGGCAAGAGTTTGCTGAGATTACAGCCCTGGAAGGAGAGCCCTCACACATTGCCCATCACCCCACGTCCTTCCCGGAGCTCGGCCCATAATGGCTCCTTCCTAGAACGTAGCTCCAGAAGACGGGGCGGAGGCGCCTGGTAGAGGCACCATTCTGTTTGTTCAGTCTTTGCTCCTGTCGGGCTCCCTTTACTTTGTTTCTTTAGCAAATGCCTGCTGGAGGAGTAGAATATCCCAGGCCCAGACGCAATTGCTAACACTAGGTTATTCCTTCCTCTCCCCGGTGGAGCCGTGGCTGCTGCACAGCCCGATGCAGCCGGAGCGGGAGGGGGACACCGGTCCTCACAGTGCTCCTCCGAGCCTCAGGAAGCAGCTCCCAGAAACCACTTCAGAGGGAAGCTGCAAGATGAGCTCCGTCCAGACTCTACTGTCACTGCCCTGTTCTATTGCAATGGGCCCCTAAGTGGCCTCTCATTTCCAATCTCAGCCCATCTGATCCACCCATCTTCCACAGAGCAGCAAGAGAGATTGTTCTAAAATGCAAATCAGATCCTGCCTCTCTCCTGCTTGAAATATTTCTGCAGATCCTTATTGGGGAGAAAATGCAGTACCCACTCTTCAGTGCTTATACAACGCCCCTCAGGCTTACTCTTTCAGATGCTGCTCTCTTTGGGTATATCTTACGTCTTTTCCACCGGAAAAAAACTCTTTTTGTATCTTTCAAATCTGAGCCCCAGCATTAGCTCCTCTGGAATCTACCCATGCCTGCCACACCCATCCCTAACCGCGATGGGAGAAGGCTTCCTTGTCCCAGGAAACACTGGCTGTGGCTCTATTACTGCACCACAGTTACAGTGTCTTCACCATCCCGTTTTTAAACTCACAAAAAACAGAATTATCTTATCCTAGTGTAGTGTCCAACATATAAACAGACTTCATTTCTGTCCCACAGGCATTTATCATGCTGAGTTGCGAATCAAAGATAAGAGACACCCAGTCCTTGCCATGCAGAGCAGGCAGAATTGTAGGGAACAAACACATCCACAAATAATCATGTTTCAAGTTGAGTATCCCTTGTCCAAAATGTTTAGGACGAGAAGTGTTTCAGATTTAGGATTTTGGGGATTTTGAAATATTTGCATTATATTAATACTTACAGGTTTAGCATCCCAAAACTGAATGAATATTTTCTTTGGGCATCATCTAGGCAATCAAAAAGTTTCAGATTTTGGAGCACTTTGGATTTGAGGTTTTCAGATTTGGGATACTCAGCTTGTGTATATATTGATAAGCTATGTCAAAAGAAGTTCATAAATCTTTCTTTACAAAATGCACAAACCCAGAGAATGCAGTTTTCTGAGGCTATTTCTTCTTTTATTTTCCTTTTGCATCAGTTCCTATTACAGCAATAATAATAGGTAGTGTTGCTTCATCAGAACTTGGACTCTGGGTACAAATCCCAGCCCTAGCAGTGTTTATTAGCTCAGTGGCTTTGGGTAAGTTGTTTAACCACTCCAAGACCCTATTTCCTCATCTGTAAAAATGGGAGCAAGAGTAATGCTTACTTCATGGGGCTGTCAGGAGAACAGGATTAAATGAGGGAATGCACAAAAAGACTGTGAAACAGTGGTTGGCACGTATTGAGCACCCGGTAAACATCAGTGGTTAGCATTTTCAGTCATCAACATTTATTGTTAACACAATAAAATGGCAGTCACCGTACCATCTGCTTTACACACACTGGCTCATTGAATCCTCATGGCTCTACTGCAGAGGAACTCCAGATTACTCCTGCTGTACAAGGAAGAAAGGCAAGGAAGCATGGCCCAAAGGTTCAGAGGGTGGGTTTGGAATCTGGGACCATTATTTGAACCTCAGTTTCCTTATAACAGAATTGAATTTATGGGGTTGTTTGGAGATTACACAAGGCCTGAAAAGCTTAACATAGTGCTTGTCACATATTAAACATTCCACAAACGTGTTAGAAGATTAATATTGTTATTATTAATATATTACTATTATTATTAAGAAGAAAAGTCCCCAGGGACACTGGAATCGAGACCTGAGCCATGGTCTTGCTGGCTCAAGCCTAAGTTTCTGTGTTTCCACCTCGGACCGGTCAGCCAAGCCTGGGGGCACAGGCAGGACCCATTATAGATGCCGAGCCTGTGCACCGTGGGGCCGTGAGACAGCAAACAAGGAACCCAGAGCAAGTGGACATGTCGAACCTGCCTTTCCCCTTCACGGTGCTCTGAATAATTAAGATCCAACACCTTCCCCCTCGGTCCCCATTCATTTTCACTGTTGGACTTCACAGTAGAAGTCGGTATCAATGTTTCTTAACATGTTCCAATTATTTTTCTTCTGTGAAAATAAAAAGACAAGCAAAAAAAAAAAAAGCTTTGCCAAAGATATTCCTCATTGTTTGTTTACATTGACCTGCTTAAATATTTTTCCCCCCAGAAATTAGAACAAAAGCATTCCCTGAGCAGCCGCTTCTAGGCATGGCCAACACTGGATGTCGGCTTCTCCTCCAGAATTGCTGTCTCTGTCCTGGGCCACTCTCTCTGGGAGTTCCCCAAAGGAGCAGGGGCTGAGTGGGGCTCTCCAGGAACTCCAAGGAAAGGAGGTAGCATGCTACACATGTCCTGGGAACCCTGGCTCTGCACATATACCCTCAGCCAGGGTCTGCAAAGTGCTTTTTGCAGATCTATTTTGAAGGGCTGCTCTCCTCGCACAGATATGTCCCTGACCTTATTGCTTTGGAACATTAGCTTTGAGCTATTTTTATGTTTGTGATGATGGGTTTTGGCTAAGGCACCAACTTGTCACTTTTGCTGGTCCTCTCTGTGACAGCACCGACCCTGGTGAGATGGCTGAGGTGCAATCTTGGGAGCCCAGGGGAAGCTCTCGGCTGCAGAGAGCAGGCCTGGAACCTCGGCCTCCTTAGCCCAGCCATTTACAGGTGGACATGTTCCAGGAGCTGCCGGGGCCACTTTGTGACAATAGTCTCTCGGCCCTTTGCCTTCTCCACTAGTGCCCCTTGCCTGCCACTCTGTCTTCCTGGGCTGTCCACATTTTCCCTTCCCTGAAGGCTGCTTGCAAAACCGCGACTTCCCCAGCCTACAGGTGTCACTTCATCAAGAAGACTAGATCGTGGTCTGGAAACTTTTCCTTTTTTTACTAGCACACTCCCTAAAAGACTTTTTAAACAGTTTTTATATCCCCTCATAATTTTTTAAGCTTGCCTCTAAAGTGTTTATCATGTGTCTAATAGTTAAAAAGCATGCGACTTCCAGGGTGCATGTTGTATAACGTGCTTTAAATATATTTTTATTAAAACCTTGGCGCTATAGATGTAGCTCGTTTAATTCACAGACAACGTCTGCCGTATATATAACCCAACGAGCAAGGTGGGCGTCCCTGTCAGGCCTGTCAGCTGAATCAAGTTCGCTTTCTAGCAAAACTATGGCTTCGTTTTTAGAATTTCAACCCAACGTGTTAGTAAGCGTCCCTGTGACAAACACCTCATTTCTGAATTTTACGTTTACAAGGGATGAGACCAATGGATGAGGTAGGTTGGTCAACGGATGAGTGCAGCTGTCACAGAACAGAAGGAAGGTGTGTGGCCGTGATTCTGCAGTGGCTCCCGTCAGTGTGAGCTGAGCTCTTTCCCACGTTCTCCCTCGGGAGCTGTACATTCTCAGATTGTCCCTTGGTTTGCTGCCTCAGAGGTTTTTCACACCCTGGAGAAAGAAATGATGCTAATAGTAAAATGCAGTGTGGGTTAAAGATATGCTTTTC
>JAQIFY010003066.1:0-12848 GCA_028533085.1 Varecia variegata | reverse complement strand
GCGGGGCATTGAGATAACGCAGGCAGAGTGTCTGCTGCCGGGCAGGGCAAGGAGTGGCACAGCGACTCGGTGGGTACCTGGTCAAGCTGAAAAGAAGCACATTCTATGGTCCGGGAAGTCCCCGGAGCTCGTGCACGCGAAGGTGAGTAGAGGAACATTCACACATGTGACGGCGGAAGATCAGAAATGCCCGGAATGCCCATCACCGGGAGCAGGAGTGTATGGAGGGTGGGTCATCATGCAATGGGGTGCCATGCAACAATGACAACAGGTATGTGGGAGTGACACGCATCAGCATGGGAGGAGTTTGTGCGGAGGAGGAAACTGAGGCAGAGTCTCCAGAGAGATATTCCTGGGCTTTCAAGTCCAGTGGGAGGCCAGGGCTTAGTTCTTCACTCTGTCACTAACCTGGGGGCGTCCTCATGACCTCCCTGGCCTCAGTCCCTTCTTCTGTCGCAAGAGAGAGCCTCACCCCCTTTCCCTTCATGGGTGTGGACTGAGATGCCAGTGAAGTCTTGGCTAATCAGTCTGGATATTTGCAGAGCCCCCGTGAGCCAAGACCAGTGCCAGCCACATGGCATCCTCCACAGGAAGAGAGAGTGACAGAAGGGACCCCATGGAGTTATTGAGAGGATTGAGTGAGCTGCTAAGTGAGCGGATAACATACTTAGAACCACCATGCCACTCACGGTGTGGGGTTCAGTGTGGGGTGCAGGATAGGCCTGACTTTTGTCTCTCTGTAGCAACAACAGTGCCCTGGAACTGGTGTTGACCACTCTCATGCATGTTTATGGACTTTTCCCATATATGCAGGTGTCTATTAACATGCTCAGTTTATAGGGTTTGGGGCTTGTTTCTCAACTTTATGTAAAGCTTTTTCTGCACCCCCAGAGCCTATGGTCTGGCAGGCAAGACTCAAGCCAGCGAGACCCAGGCCGAGGTGAGAGAGTGTGGGGTTCATGCACACGGAGCAGGCACTGGGCGTCAGCACTGACACCCAGGAGGTTGTGATGGCTGGCCCGAAATCAAAGACTGAGTAGGAGCCGGTCAGGTGTGCAGAGGTGGAGGACGGGTCTCCCAGCAGATAGAACTGTAGGTGCAAAGGCCCAGCCCGGGGATGGCGGGGAGGGACAGCTGGCCCTGCGGAGGCTCAGCACTGGCCAAGAAGGCTCTAGCTCAGCCAAGAGAAGGGTGCGGGGCTGAGGCTGCCACCCTCTCTCCCCCAGGTAGGCTGGCCGCCTGCCTCCTTCTCCAGCTGGCTGGGTCCCCACACCATCTCAGCCCTGTTGGGCAGGCCGGGCCCCTCTCCAGAGGGATTAAGAGCAGGGGAGTTCGAACCATAACGGCGCATGTAATTACGTGCGAAAAACGAAGGAGGGCTCCTTAATAATTGATGGTGGGAGAGAGTAAATATCGGCAGAGGCACCCGGCTGCATCGCCCCGGCCCGTCTGGCTGGGACCCAGGGCGGCCGCTTGGCCGCTAATATGCCTATAAATTATTGAAGTTATAAAGAAGAAAGCAGGTGTCATGTCGCACCCATAAACAGCTTGTTAGCTAAGACTAACGAAGGGGTGGCTGCCGCTTGGCACTGCACTGGCTCCCCCACACCCTCCCTGATTACAGACGGAGACAGATGAGGGGTGGGTGTGGCAGGAGGCTGAGAGCCTGGCTGGCCCCACGCCCCACCTCCCACCATCATGACCCCCTGTGGAGTCAGGCGGTGCTGGGAGAGAGAGCAGGTCCAGAGACACGAAGAGCCAGGAAGGAGGCTGTGACTGTCCCATCACTGCAGTACGCAAACTGCAGCTGGACAAACCCGCCACACGGATGTTAGAGGTCCTGCCAAGCCCGATAAGCAGAGACCAGTTGGGATGATCTGAGGAACTAGATACTGGGGTCAGACACTCAGGGTACGCATCCCAGGGAAGCCACTTACTAGCTGTGTGACCTTGGACAAGTCACCTGCCCTCTCTGAGCCACTTTGTATTCACATTACCTGGGGATAGGCATGCCTATCTTGAAGGGTGGTGGGAAGGGTTCTAGGAGCATCCACGCGTGACATTTCTGGTGCCCAGTAGGCCCTCATGAATGGGGCGCTCCCTCCACCTCCCCCGTCCACTTCATCTCAGGGGCTCCTCATTAGATCAGGCCTAATGAGGCGTCCCTCTGCCAGGCTGTTTACGCTCCATTAAGGCCGGAGCCCAGGACAGTAGTGGGAGGGAGGGACAGCTGGGGAGGGGGAGGTGTCCAGCCTCCAGGGCTTGGCCCACCCCAGGCTCCACCAAGCAGACAGCACCCCCGCCCCAGGGAGCGGAGGAGGGAAAAAACAGAGGCAGGGCCCTGGGGCCAGAGCTGCCAACAGAGAGCGAGGAAGCAGGGTGGAGAGCATGGCTGCACATGCGGAGTTCTGGCTCCTGGGTGCTGAGGAGCTTGGACACCCCAGCGTCCCTCAGGCTGGGGTCTGCAGTCTCTGAGATGCCCCCTTCTGGGAGGCAGAGCCAGGCAGCCTAATTTGGGCACTTGGGTGGCTGTGGAGTGCTCAGCTCTGCCAGGGCCCCACGAAGGCAAGGCGGGCAGTCAGGCTTCGGGAAGACCCCTCTCCCAGCCTGGCCCTGGGGAGGTCACTGGATCCACCCTCCACAACCTGCCCAACGCCACCCGGGGCGCAGGGCTGGGTCTGCCAGTGGGCGCGGGCAGCAGGCAGATGCCTCTCCGCAGTCCTCAAGTGCCCCGGGTGGAGCATGACTTCTGTGAGTGGCTTCCTTCTCCCAGAGGAAAGAGGGAATCCCGAAAATTCTTATCAAATGCACTCCAGGCTGGGCCTCTTCTCCCAGGGGTCCTCTCTGCACCCCTTATCTTACTCGTACAGCCTTGGTCTGTCCCACTGAGGCCTCTTTTGCAGAAGCACGGAGGGGCCTCTTGGCTGCCCAGGGCTGAGCAGCAAGTTAGTGCTGAAGCGCCCGGAGCCTGGGCCTCCTCCTGCCTCTCCCCGAACCGCACCTGCTGGACTCAGGAGGACGTGGGAGGCTCTCGTGCTCAGCAACTCTGACAACCGCCGAGTGGTGTGCGGGGGTGGCATTCCCCGGAGCTCTTTTCCTGCCCAACAACTCCCAGTGCCCTTGGTACCTGCCCGGCCATCACCTGCCCACTGGGGTGGGGGCATCTGGGGCGGGTGGCTGCAGTGCCAGCTGGAGTGGCCAGGTCAGAGAGGGGACAGAGGCGTCTTCGAGGGACAGCTCTCAGGACTGGGCGCCCACTCCGGGCCCTAAGGAGAGCTCCCCACTCTTGTGAGGGACATCTCTTGCTCAGTCCTATGTGGGGAACTGGAACATGTCTGTCTGGTTTCAAAGCCTGCAGCACACTGAATGGGGTGGCAGGGGGTACACAGAAGGTGCCACAGTGCATCCACCAGCTGCTGCCAAGAACCGGGCAGGGTGTGCCCTCTGGGGCATGGGCTGGTCAGGTCAGGCCCCACCCCACACGGCCCCCAGAGACCAGTGTCGGCCCCTCCCTGGCCCCTCGTGGGTCTCTCCCTCTCCCTGTCTCTCTGGGGCAGGACTAGGGGTGGGGGCAACCATCAGGGTGGGGACGGCCCCAGTGAGAAGGGCGCTCCCCCTCCCTTATCTAGGTCAGACCTCGATGAGAGCTGCTGGAACGTGAGCAATGGTCAGCTTACACCGAGAGCTTCTGCAGGGTCTCCTCTGGCCACATGGGCCTGTCCCCCTCTTTCCTGCCATTCTTGGGTGTGCCACGCCTCCAGTCATGGGCAAAGTGTCCAACAGACTCCCTCACAGCACGGGGTCGGGGAGGGGGAGGTACTGAGGGTGGCCGGGCCCCAGCACCCCAGATTGGGTTTACACTCCCAGAGGAACTGCGGCACCAGCCCATAGGCTGCCAGCCCAAGGGAAAATCTCCTTCCCGAGAGTCTGGGGCCGCCTCCAGGCAGACACCTGGGCCTCGGAACCCCCTGGCATCCTCCTCTAGCACGGGAAGGGGCAGGGGGATGACATATCTGTACACAGGGGAATGAGTGGGTGTGATGATTGAGAGAACCTTCTGGAATATGGACTTCTCTGGGCACAGCACTCAGGCAAGTCCCCTCACCTCTCTGCCCTCATTTCCTGAGCGTAGCCCCTGCGCCAAAGCGTCCTGAGGATTAAGTGAAATAATCCGTTCAGAGCCCTCGGGAGGGGCCCAGCGCAGGTCAGCCTGGGGGTGCCGCGGTGTCTGCTTCGTGTGTGTCCAGTTTGTTGGTGGTTTTCTTGTTTAATATAACCATGTTGTAGATGTGCATGGTATGCGCCAGGGTGAAACGCGTGTGTGGCGTCTCTGTCGTGTGTCGGGGTAGGTGTCCTGAGAGGACTCTTCTGCAACTCCTTCCGCTGTTTAAGCCCCCACTTGGGACCTCCCAGCTGCGCTGGAGGGGAGCCCCTGTGGTCTGTGCCTGGGCTGTGCCCTCCCCCCCTGTGCCTCCTCTGCCCAGGTTTGCTGGAAGCCCAGCTCCCACCACACGGCTGACCATGGCCTAGAGGGCAGCTGGCTGAGGGGGTCCCCTGCTTCCGGGGGTCTCAAGGGAAGACCTGAGCATCCCCCTGCTCCTTCTGGGCCCCCCACCTGCCTGTGGTATTTCTATCACCTGGGAAATGAGGATGGCGTCGATGGAGGTGTGAGTGACACCACGAGAGCAAGAGAGAACCTGGCAGGAAATGGGCTGAGCCCTGGCCAGCCTCTCACTGGCCACTTGTGGAGCTCAGGGACACAGCACTGGGCTGGCTCCTTCAATCCCAACACATGCAGAAGGGGCCACCGCACCCATTTCACAGATGAGAAAACTGGGGCTGAGAGAGGTGGGGTGACTTGCCCTGGTGAAGCCAGGAGCAGCAGCCAGGCCTGGCCCTGATGACAGTCACAGAGATTTGGAGTTGGATGGGGGTCTGGGGGTGGGATCCTCCCCACGGGATAAATGATGTGGCAGCCTGAGGTGGAGATATCTAGAAGGCCCCACACAACGGGAGGGCTCCCCGCACTCTCAATCAAAACACGGGTGTACACTCAGACGCAGTGTGTTCACACCACCTGCTGGGGCGTGAAAACCAGCCATAAATACCTGCGCTGTCGTGGTGGCTCATCACACGAGTGGGGAGGGAGGCCTGGTGTGCCCTCAGGAAGTTCCCGGTGACTCACAGACTGTGGTCGCCCCTCCACTCAGCCAGACACCCTCCTCCCATACACACGCCCTCAGAACAGTCCTGTCCGGGAGCCTTGATCTCCCCAAACAGAGCAGTGGGAGGAGGACTACCCACCTAGTCCCCAAGCAAGGGCTGAGGGGACTGGGAACAGGGCACCCTGGCCAGACAGCTTGCAAAGGCTTCATACCTCATAGCCCAGGAAGGCGGAGCCAGGAGGGCCCCCCCAACCCCGGGGGCTCCCAGTGGGGTGGGAGGGGGTGGGGGTGTGCCCAGAGCCCACTCCCCATCAGTGCTTCTCTTTGGGGAGCTGCCGCAGGCGGAGGGAGGCCCATTGCCACCTGTCCCCCGAGTGCCCCCTCGCTGCTCCTGGCAGCGGCATGCTCACATTTACCCAGCGTGCTGGAGATGGGGGTGTGCATGCACGTCTCATGGCTAAAGATAAATGCCAGCTAATGTCTGAAGTGTGGGAAGCATCGTGAACACACTCAGGGCTACTGTGTTCATCCTTCCATCCCCAGGCCTGTCCCCTGAAGCATGCAGGGCCGCCGCCGCCCTTAGCTACGTGCCTGCACTCACTCCGCGTCCCGCACACGTCTGACCCGTCCCACCAGAGAGCTGGCTCCAGATCTGCTTTGGAAGGGCCGCGGCCTTTCCCTGGGCCAGCAGTCAGCTCTGGGAACTGGAGTGTAGGCAGGAGCAAAGTGAGGGCCTTGCCGGTAATTCTCCCATGGTGGACACCAGCCAGCTCTGCTGAGGTGTGGGAAGGAGACAGCCCAGGGGTATAATAAGATCCCAAATGCCTCTCAGACACCTCCACTGCCTTGGGGAGCTGGGAGCTGAGTCTGGCGAATGAGCAAGTGCATGAGCAGGCCTCAGTTTCCCCATCTGCAAAGTAGAGACACTGCCTCATTTGGGGACTGGGGGTGGGGGGTGACCTAAGAAGGGTGGTTGAAGGGGCTTCAGCATGAGCGTGGTAGGGGTGGATGGGGCAGACACCCAGCCGCCAAGACTCTGCCCCGCCTGCCAGCCCAAGGCAAGCAGTAAAATAGTCAGTCAAGGCACTGGTTGTTCCTGCTGTGCACTGATCTAGCAGCACCTTAGGGAGATCGGTGTGGTCGGATCCTGCCCCACCCCACCACACAGTAGCATGCAGGGGGACCTGAGCGTACACGGAGCCACCAACCATCCCGGACACAGCACCCATGCTGGCACACTCTGGTTCCGTGCCCACAGGAGTCCTGTGTCCCAGCATCCCGCTGTCATGGCAACCCAGAGAGCTGAGTCGGGGGCAGGGACAGGAAGGAGAGAAGAGGGGAGAGGACGAGGCTGTGGCTCATAGCTGAGTGAGAGGGTCAAGTGTTTCTTCCCTCCTCTCTGCACCCCAAACGCAGGTCACATATCCGTGAGCAGGTGGGTCATGCACGGGCAGCAGGGGCAGGTGCACGGGGTTTCCCCACTCCCAGGAGGGTTAGGCCAGCGGCCAGCCAGCCCGCAGTTCTGGGAGCAGGTGTGGCACATTCAGGGCAAGGATCGAGGGCCAATCCCTGCCCCAGACACCCCCCAGGGACGGCCATGACTATTCTTCCACCTCCACCCCCACGGCCTGAGGCTTCTCTGTCCCAGGAGCACCCCAGGAAGGGCCAGGAGCTTTGACAGTCAGAAGTAACTGGGCTGGATTAGCTGACAGCCAGGAGGGTGGGCTCTTCTAAACTTGCCCGGAAAGGAGGCAGACCCCCACCACAGACCAAGGAAAAAAAAATAGTGCCTAATATTTACCAAGCATTTACTCTGAGCCAGCAGACCCCAGGGCCTGCCTATAATCTAGGTGTTATCTGGTTTCGCACTCTCAACAGCCTCTTACCATCCCCACCGCACACACGGGGAAACAGAGGCACGGAGAGGCTAAGGAACCCGCCCAAGGTCACAATGACATGAGCACAGAGCTGTGACTCGCGCTGGTGTACACTCCAGCTGAAGAACATGCAGGAGCCAGGAGGGCTGGGCGGGGTAGGTTGCGTGGTAGGGGACCTGGAACTCGTTTGGTCCACTTGCCTCTTTCACAGGCACTGACGCTGAAGCCAGAAGGGCAGTCTCCCCAGGGGCCTCTGCGGTAGGAGTCTGGGGATGGGCAGGGTGGGTGGCTGAGAGCCCAAGGCCCCCAGAGGCTCTCAGATCGGGTCCTAGCTATGCCCCCCGGGCTGGCCTGCCCCCTGACAGAAGACACCAGGAAGCTAGGGCTGAAAGGGCCCAGGTCAGTCTGCCAGAGCACAGCCAGGGGAGAGGTAGCCCACCTTACAAGAGGGCCTGACTCAAAGTGGGTAGTGATCAGAGCTGGAAGGGAGAAGGAAGGCAGCTCAGGGGAGGGAGGCAATCCCAGGGGGCTCCCTGGAGGAGACAGTCTTGCAGGAGTGGTAGGACCCTGACACACAGAGAGGGGGTCAGACATTCTAGGAGGAGGGAGCAACAGGTGCAAAGTGGAGGCTGGACACAGTGGGGTCTGCACAAGTCCCATGGGGTAGCCACAGTAGCCCAGTGTGGGGGTCCAAGGAAGAATATGCCAGAGGCACAGAGGGAGCCTGGAAATTCCTCCCGAGGGTCTCCCTCCCCAGCACTGGGGCCAATTTTTAACTCACTGCTGAGATGCCACCATTACTAACAGGCTAAGGGGCCCAAGTATCTTCTAGAGGTGGAGCAGGAAGACGCATAAATACAATTATAACCCTAAGGATCACAGCTGCTTGCCCTCGTGCCTGCTGCCTTTGAACCCAGGTTCCTGGGGCAGTGGCAGCCTCGCCGGAGGCTGTTCCAGGCAGCCTGAGAAAGGCCTCGGCAAGTCCTTGCTCCCTTCTCTGCCGTCCGCCCCACGCCCTTTGCTTCCCGGTCCCCTTGCCCTTCCCTCCCGCCGCCCTCTCTGCTTTCCTGTGCCCGTCTCTCATTGTTCCTTATTTTCAGTCCTCAGCACTTTCCCTGAAAGGGAACAGCTGGGCTGCTGGAGTCACAGAGGAAATATTTTTCTGACTACTTTGCAGATTCCCCTTCTCTATGAAAACTGACGCCACCATTGCTAAGTGATGGATGGACGGCGAGTGTCTGTTTCCTTGCCGCCTCCTTCCCTCCCTCTCTCTGGGCTCCGTCCGGGGCATCTGGGAAAGATAGGCAGTCAGACAGTAGCTGGGGGAGGGCTGGTAAGTGGGGAGGACTCTGTTATCAGGTTCAGCTGGGGCCCTCAGTATCATCCTTAACCCCATTTTACAGATGCGGAGGCTGAGCCCCAAGATCACCCAGACACAACAATAATTACGATATCAACATTAACCATAAGAGCCAGCATTTAGGGAGCACTTACTGTGTGCCACGCACGTGCTACACACTTCACATACAACGAACCTATGAAACACATACGTCACTAGCAACATTGTACAGAGGGGAAGACTGAGGCTCACAGAAGGGAAGTCACTGGCCCAACGACACGCAGCTGGGCCAGTAGAGCTGCAGTGTCCACCCACACAACCATGCACATGGCCTCTCTGCCAGCTGGAAAGTGGTAGAGCTGAGATGCGAACCCACGTTGGTCTACAGTCTCACTCCAAGGCTGGGCTCTACTCCCGGGTCAACTGCTGTTGCCGAGAGAACATTAAACAGCAGTTTTAACCACAGCAGGACTTGGCCTGATCCTGACCGCAGCCTGATTCCCACGGCCGAGGGGACAGAGCTCTAGGCCAAGGCTGTCTCCGCCTCCGGCCTGCCCTCTTTGTGCCCCTGAGACCCTGATAAGAAAGCAAGAGACCGCACACGTCAGGCCCGGGTAGAAGGAGCGAAGTGGGCTGAGGCTCCCAGGACCATGCCCACCCGCCCATGCCCCTTTCCCGAGGGTCACCCCTTGCTCACCCCATTCTCCAGGGCTGGAGACCTCGGGCAGGCCCCCCAATCCTCTAGGATCCCAGTCTGCTCCCTGCTGCCCTGCCAAACAGAGGACCCCTGGAGAGGGACAAGAGGAACCCACGCTAGGCCTCAAACCTGTAGCCACACACCCCAGTGGCCCCCAGGAATCCTGCACATGTACCTCAGAGCCCCCCCAGGGCCAGGGGGCTCTCAGCTCTGCACATGCTGCTGTGGGTCTTGATCTGTGTGACCCCAAGTCCAAACTTAAAGTGCCTTTAAGACATATCCAAGGAACGACCCTCAATCCTCTGAGCTGAGAGACACCATTTGGACCAGGCATGGGAGTAACACAGGATAGCAATCTGCATTGTCTGCAGGCCCAGCACCCGCCTTGGCTGTCCAATATCAATGTGTTTTAGTAGCAACACCCATGAGCATGTAAATGGGAACATTCTAGGCAAAGGTGTGGCCTATGTAAGTGTTCATGGACTCAAAGTAAACACATCAGGTGGTGATGCCTGTGTCCGACGTAAATGTCCATTCCTTGGTAAGACAGAGGACTTTATGAAAAATGTGTCTGTTGGATGGCAACACACAGATGCGTGGTCACTGGAAATGACTGCGTTTAGCATACATGCAAGGTTCAGGAAATATCCACGTGAATACGGACTGACCCAGGCACAGGGAGACCGGAGACTCAAGGGCACACATGTTAGGGCAGAGAGCTGGGTCCACTGGGGACGGGAGTGCTGGGGAAGGTCTCTGGTTGGAGGACAGAAACCAAGGGCACCCAGAGGACAGTGAGGGGCCTGGGAATCTAGTGGGGCAGGCGGGACTCTGTGCCAAGGCTGGACCCACACAGACCACCCTCCTCTGAGTGCAGCAGCCCCCAACACTGCCAGTGGCTGGGCAGGTGGTGCCCACCAAGGGGAGAATGGGGAGGATGGGACGGGGGGGGGATCCTTCTGCCACCCCTCCCCTCCATTCTGTCATCCCAGGGTGGGGGCGATTATGGAAAAACAGAACTGGGGTGTCAACCAGACTTAGTTCCAGCCCCACTCCGCCACCAGGTGACACTGGTCAACGTACCTAAAAGCCCAAGCCTCAGTCTTCTCACGTGGAAAATGGGTGGGTGATGAATACCACCCCCATGGTTGTTCCCGCGTGAGATCAGATATGCAGGGGCTTTGCAAACTGTAAAGTGGTGAGCGGTGTGAGGCGAGGGTCTTTGCTGTCCCGAGGCTTTACCACTGATTGACAAGCACTGGGGAGGCCAATGTGATGTCCACGGCGCAGTGTGTAAGCACGTGCACAGCATGTTCCCGCGTGTGCGTGTGTATGTTTTTAGGACTCGAGGCTCTCAGACACTCTGCCACGGAGGTTTGGAGTGAGGGGGAAGAGGAGGAAGTGAGATTTCAGGATAATCTTAAAAGCAAAAAAAGTTATTACGTGTCAAAAGGAGTGGGGAGGCTTAAATGGCTCCCAGGTGGGACACAGAATAAAACAGTCCTTGCTGTTATTTTTTGATTGTCTCCTCACAGCAAAGACCGGCAGAGGGTCGCCATGGCAACCCCGGGTATCCGGCAGGGGGCAGCCTGGACCCCGCAGGTTTGTCTGGGCTGAGCAGCGTGAGTCAGCCCATCAGGCTCCAGAAGCAGGGGCTGGGTCCAATCCAGGCAGGACTCCCGGTTCCTCGTGTTCCGCAAGCCTCACCCACAAGGGGACGAGGACAGGCTGGCGGTGGCTCTTGGAGGGGCCAGGTCACATTGGGACTGGGAGCTGCGTACACAGGTGGATGGTCTCAGGACAGGGATGGGGTGTTGGGAAGTCCTGCAGGGTGGTCACAGAGGGAAGAGGCCGTGCATGGTGAACACAGGTGACAGCAGGAGGATTGGGAGGTGGCTGCGTGACAGAGAGGGTGGCAGGGCATGGGTGCTAGAGTGGACAGGGCGCCGTGTAGAGGCTTGGGTTTGGTGGCTCTCCCAAGACACCCCCGAGCCTTTGCTAAACAGGCAAGTAGACATTTTAGAGGCTGGGTCCAGAGTGGATCTGGCCTCAGTGGTGGGCTCAGGCAGGAGAGGAGGGAGGAGATGGAAAACCTTGGCTGGAAAAAAGCAGCCATGGCAGATCCATGCACCTGGGCGCACACACAGAGCCCACTTCTGCTGGAAAACGGAACGGGGGGAGAAAGAGTTCTCCATTTGTGGAAAGGCAGCTGCAAACTCGCTGCCTCTTCTGCTGCTGTATCCTGGTGCCTGACGTTCAATAAAAGTTTTTTGAATAAATGAATAAATGACAGAGGACTGAATGAATGGTGTTCGGAAAGCTACGTGGAAGCTCTAAGGGGCAGTTAACACCTTCACGACAATGTATCGGCTGATATTGAAAGAGCTAAGCAAATTAATGAAACCAAACAGACCTAAAAAAAGCAAATGACAAAGTCACTGGCCTAGGAGGCCAGAGAACCTTAACGTGAGGTGGCCCAGGGTGTACCCTGAGCTTTTGGCAACCTCAACTTGGAAACAGTGGCAAGAGTTCCTTCCTAAGGTCAAATGACAAAGACCTCAGTTTGTTTCCAGTACTGACTGATAACAGTTCATTTCTACCAAGAAGATCCCACATTGGATCCAGGTGGTCAGATTTCGTTAAGTCACGCTCTGAATCAGTAAGCAGTGATTCTGAAGGATGCGAAGCTGCCCTCACAGTTTGAAGTCCTTGCAATCACACTTTCCAAACAACTTCCAATGACGAACAAGCACATACAAACTTGAGAGTGCCTGATCGGTGAGTCACTCCAGCAAGCGAAGACACATAGAGTCTGGGGCAGTGCCACGGACGACCCTTTACCTGTTGAACTCTTTCAAGGGAATGGCACTCCACAGAATTCGTGGTTTGGTGTTTTTAGGGTTGGGGTCTTTGGGGCTCTGGGTTTGACCAGGCCCTCAGGGACTCTTAGCTGAGGTTGGACAAGGGTAGCCTTGGGATACTTCTCAAACTCTAGAGAAGTCAAGGAAGGCCACCAGGTGTTAAATCCAGAATCCATTTCCCATCCACGCCAGAACCCCGCTCCACCCACTCAGCACGCAGATGTCCCCCCTGATGAAGGCCCATGTGGCTCCTGAAAAGCAGGCACAGACAGACCACGGAGTTAAACTGTGTGAGGGACACTGTGGACCCACCAACTGTGGGCAAGTCTTTTGCCTTCTCTGTGAATTGGGGGATCAGTGGGCCGGGACGTCCCTCCCAGGGCCACTGTGGGGATCGAGTAAGATGACGGATACCAAAGTGTTTCATTAACAGTAAAGTGCCAAAAAGAGTTACCATTATTCTTGTTGCCATTATTGATTCATTGGGTAGAAAGGGGGCGGGGGGCCCTTCCCAGAGTCCCTGGGGACTTGAAAGCCTGCCTGGGTCTTCCAGGGGCAGCCCTTTGCCGCACTATGAAATCGCGCTGACAGCTCTTCTCTCTTCCCGAGCAAGCCCAATCTCTTGCCTACAGCTGCGGCTGGGGAAGGAGTGTGTGTGCACGTGTGTGCGTGTGCGTGTGTGTTGCTAGAACATGGAAATCACATTTCCCCGTATCAATATTTCTTCCAGGTGACATCTGTCACTCACGCCCACTCCAGGTGCACCCTGCTTCTAAGCCGTTGCTCCTGCTGTTCACCTGGCACCCTCCCTGCCCAGCTAAGTAGTTCAGGGTCCAGCTCCCATTCCTCCTTCACCAGGGAGTCCTCCTGGATTTCCACAGCCCAGTGGTGGTCACCAGCAGGCCCAGT
>JAQIFY010003065.1:0-12849 GCA_028533085.1 Varecia variegata | reverse complement strand
AGCTGGGCATGGTGGCGCATGCCTGTAGTCCCAGCTACTTGGGAGGCTGAGGCAGTAGGATCGCTTGAGTCCAGGAGTTTGAGGTTGCTGTGAGCTAGGCTGACGCCACAGCACTCACTCTAGCCCGGGCAACAGAGCAAGACTCTGTCTCAAAAAAAAAAAAAAAAAAAAAAAAAAACAAGCTGCTATATAGTTTAAATATTTGTCCCCTCCAGGAACTCATGTTGAAATTTAATCTCCAATGTGGCAGTATTGAGAGGTGGGGCCTTTAAGAGGTGATTGGCTCATGAATACATCAACCCATTCGTGTATTAATGGGTTATCATAGGATGGGAACTGGTGGCTTTATAAGAAGAGGAAGAGAGACCTGAGCTAGCAAACTCAGTCCCCTCACCATGCGATGCCCTGCACCACCTCCAGACTCTGCAGAGAATCCCCACCAGTAAGAAGGCTCTCACCAGATGCACCCCCACCAACCTTGACCTTCTCAGCCTCCATAACTGTAAAAAATAAATGTCTTTTCTTTATAAGTTTCCCAGTTTCTGGTATTCTGTTATAAGCAACAGAAAATGGAGTAAGACATGAGCTATGGTTGATCATAAAAAAGAAAGAGAACACATCAGGTTGCCACTTTTGGGGGCCACAGGCTGGATGGTATAGTCAGACTAGATGTCCAGACCTGGTCAGGGACACTGCAAGCGTCACCTTACGTCTCTGAGAACTCTGGTGTTTTGATCCCAGCCATTCATTACATTGGAGAAGCAATCAAGTCAAAACCAAATGAGCATAGTCATCAATCACTCATTCATTTTTTCATTTATTCAATAAATCCTTATTGATCGCTTTCTATGTCCCAGGCCCTAGGCTAGCTCTGGGGATACAATGTTAACAACCATCATTGCACATCTAACTAACGACAAGTCAATCTCCAGAGAGATGTTGACACCTGCTTTATTAGTTTCCTATTGCTATTGTAACAAATTACCACAAACTTAGTGGCTTCAAATACAAGTGTATTATCTTACTATCCTGGAGGCCCAAAATCTACAATAGATTTCACTAGGAGAAGGTCAAGGTGTCAGCAAGGCCACACTCTCCTTCAAGGCTCTGGGAGAGAATGTGTTCCCTTGCCTTTTCCAGCTGCAAGAGGCAACCTGCATTCCTTGGCTCATGGCCCCTTTCCAGCAATCACACTGCTCTGACCTCTGCTTCTGCCATCACATGTCCTCTGCCTCTGACCCTCCACCCTCCAAGTCAGGTATTCCAGGATAATCTTCCCGTCTCAATATGTTTAATCATATCTGCAAAGTCTTGTTTGCCACGTAAGCTTGCAGGTTCTTCCTTCCTAGGTTCTAGGGGTTATAAAGTGGACATCGTTGGGGGCCATTATTCTGTCTAGCACACCTACCAAATGCACAATACACCCAAGCACAAAGGAGACCCCAAAAACATTTATAGATATAGAAAAGTCAGGCAGGATGAGAAATACCATCATCTCTTGTTGAATATGAAGACTCCTGGTACCATCATTCCAGGAATTCTGATCACTGAAGTCTAGAGCAGATCACAGGAATCTGCATTTTAACTAGACTCTGAGGTAATTCCAGGGCAAGAGGCCAATATACCACACCTGAGAAATACCACTGTAGATATTAACAAAGTCTATGAAATATTGAATATATTGAATCCTTTATATTGACTATATTTAAATGTCTAAGGATCTTCATCTAATGAGAATTTACTGCTTTGAATATAACCGAAAGTTTTCTAATCAATCTATTTTGAATATAATGATATTAGTTTACCTTTAAGGGCATATACTTATTCACTTATGGCTGTGAAAAGATTTGTCTAAAGCATAAAGAGACATAGAAATACTGGATACTATTTGGCTGCACTGTTGCAACTGCAGACAGATTATAGTGTATCTCCTTAAAGTCAAGGTAACAGGGTTGAAAGTAAGCTTGTTTGTAGCAGTTCTGAATTTAGGCATAAGAAAAAAAAGCTTAACAAGCAATTTGGAATATATAAACAAAAAATTAATCTCACATGACCATTGCTCTTCCATGCATTTTACTATTTAAGGAAAGCATGTTGTCCTATTACTTGAAGTAGATAAATCAGCAGCTATGTTTTTTTTTTCCTGCTAGCTTTCACTGACAAATACTACAAAAAAGAAAAAAAAAAAAAACAAACAAATAGCCAAGTCCTTTCTTTAAGGGTAGTTTCTGATAGAATCTATATGTCTATATGTTCAAGGATACTCATTGCAGCATTGTTTAAAATATAGAAAAATCAGACAGAAACTAAATGCTCATTACTGGTGACATAGTTAAATAAATTGTGGTAAACCTATAAAATGGAAAACTTTGCAAGAATTATTTTAAAAATATGCATAGACTATAGAAGTGACAGGCAATACTCATAAGTGAAAAAAAGCAAGTTGCACAAAAGCATATATTTTAGGTTATTAAGTATGACATGTTCAATTTCCTTATGTACCAAGTTTGACAGTTGATATCTCTGACATTTCACTTTGACACTTCTTGTTTTATTTTTATTGTGAGGGTACATCCTCAGTCTTTCAAACACATGGTTTGGCTTGTGATTATCTTTCATATTTTTTTAGAGTAATTTTAATGAAACCATGGATAAGTCAAAAATGCATGTTATTTTCGAATATGAGTTCCATTATGGAACAAATGCAGCACAGAGAGTTCAAAATATCAATGAAATGTTTGGGAAGGGTGGGGCTAATGAATGAACAGTACATTGATAGTTTGAGAAGTTCCATTCCAGGGATTTTAATCTAAATGGGTGACCTGAGACCAAGGTGGATAATGATGAGCTGAAAGCTGTAGTGGAAGCAAATCCATCTCAACCTACCCACGAAGTAGCAGCAAGGTTTGACGTTACTATTCCAACGATATTGGACCATTTGAAACAAATTGGCAAGGTAAAGAAGCTGGATAGATGGGTTCCTCATGAATTAAATGAGCATCAGAAGAGAAATCATCTCAAAGCTTGCCTTTCTTTGCTGTCATAACATAAAGACAAATCATTTCTACACTGTACGATGAAAAATCCGTGTGATGAAAAATCAATTCTTTCTGACAATCACAAGTGTTCAGTATAATGGTTGGATAAAGATGAAGTGCTGAAACACAGTCCAAAACCGAATATTCATCAGAAAAAGCTACTGGTGGTTGTTGGTGTCCAGTGCTGGTATTATCCACTACAGCTTCATGAAACCTGGTCAGTCAATTACAGCAGATGTCAACTGCAACCAAGTGAACAAAATGATGAGGATGCTTGCGATTAAGCAGCCAAGAATGGTCAACAGAGAGACAGGCCAATCCTCTTGTAAAACAATGCTGGGCCACGTGTCACACAAACAACACTGCTCAAACTACAGAGGCTGGACTTGGAAACTCTCTGTCATCCACCGTATTCACCAGACATTGCACCAACTGACTACCACTTCTTGCAGGCTTTTGACCACTTCTCGCAAGGAAAAACATTCAATTCCCAACAAGCTGTGGCAAACACCTTTCACAATTTCATTGCTACTTGCTCTCCAGGCTTCTTCACTGCTGGCACAAACAAGCTACCGTTAAGATGGCAAAACTGTGTCGATAGTTTAGACGCATACTTTGATTAATTGTACTGCTTCTTGTTTGAGATATAATAAACTACACTTTTGGTTCTAAATTGGACATTTCATATTTAATGACCTAATAGTTTAGAGACCATAAGTCTCACTTTGAAAATATTGAGTACATTTGTATATGCATAGAAAAATCTTGAAGGTGTAGCCACCGAATGTAAAAGTCGTTACCTTAAGTGATGAGATTCACCATGGGCTTTTGCTTTCTAATTTGTCCAGTTCTGGACTGTTTTAATGTCTCCATTACCATGATCTGTTTTTACAATATAAAATTAATGTAAGCTTAGACAGACAGATGTGTGCGTCTTTTATAAAGCTGTGCTGCTTCGTGGTCCAGCTCAGCACAAAATCACAGTTATCCCAGAAAAAAATAACAAGCAATATGAATCTTCACTGCAATCTCTTAGCGAAGTTTAAAATGGGAGGCAAATTATATCAGCCAGAAGAGGGAGTCCTAAATATCTACACCCCTCGATCTCTCAACTGTTCCTCCCACCAGAGCATGGCAGGGGTCCTCATCTCCTCTAGTCTCTTCCCAGGCTCTCAGAACTACCCCTGCATTCCCAAAGAACTCACTCTTGGCTTTCTTCTCTCAGGATCCCGCCTTTTTTTTTTTTTGGGGTTATCTAATTCTTCTCTGTCCTTCCTAATACAAATTGATTTTGTCTTTCAGTTCTCCACTCTGAGATCTGGTAGGTCAACTCAAAAACTATGAGGTGGAAGGAAGGTATGCATATTTCTGCATGGATAGCATTTATCTGTATAATGTGTGCTATGTCTTATATAAGGCATGGCCATGCTACCCTGAATGTGCCTGATCTCCTCTGATCCCAAAGCTAAGCACGGTCAGGCCTAGTCAGTGCGTGGATGGGAGGTGCTCTGTACTCACATATATATGTTATGAGAATGATCCCAGTTCACAGTTTTCCCTAGAAATCAGTGAGATGAAGAGTGCTAAGTGTGAGAAAAGAAAACCAGGAAACTTCTGTGTTATTTGTTAATGCTTGGTTTAAGAGGCACAAACACACACACATAGGCACATATTCACACAACACCATGTACTCTTTTGAAGACAAAGAGCAGTAGTTATCAACTGTGTTAATCATTTAAGCCACCATTCTCCTCACCGTAAAAACAAAGTCTGGGGGAATGGCTATAAAGATGTGTTATGGCCAATTATTAAACTTTGCCCTTTCCTGGATCTAGTGCACTTTATTCTCTTGTGCTATGTGCCAGAGGGTTAGTGCAGAAGTGATGGATGATTACCTGGTGTGCCATTAACCTTTAGCTTGCGTAATTATTATTCAAGTGGATTAACATTGGTCGTACTATCCATTAAGCCAGCTTTCCTTTCCATATCAAGACTCGTACAGAACATCACCAAAATGCTCCTGCCCCAACTGGTAACCGTGGCTGACAGTCCTTCAAAGGCAAACAGTCCCCAATTAAGAGTAAAATGTTAAATGAAAATTTGTCTGGCACCTCTCACCTTAAATATATTTACATAGCTTTTAATAACTGACTTCTGCTATCAAAAAATTTCTGGGAGTAAGTTTTGAAAAAGAAAAAGAACACATGAGCCACTGAACCCAGGGGAAGGCATGTACCTTCCACCCACCCACCGACCTAAGTCACAGAATGAGGACAGTGGCAAGGACACCAAGGCCAGCCCTGATCTTCTTCACCAATCGCTTCATGCTCACCCTGCAAGGGCTCTTTCCTGGACTCCAACCGACTCATGAAACAGCATCACCAGGCTGCACAGCATCCAGTGCACAGCTACACACTTGGAGACGTCCCCACCCCATGCCGCAGAGACCTGACATGGTGGTAGCAGAAAGTGCGTTCCAGACAGAAAAACAAACAGCAGCACCTAAAAAGCAGAAATGGTGGAGGAAAATGTGTGAATTAATATAAACATGGTTTGAATGAAGGGAAATTCTAAAAATTGAGTTCAGAAAAAAAAAAGGTTGGCATTCGATTGGGCAGGCCTTGAAGGCCACACCAGGGCATTGGTACCCGAGAGATGGGAAAATAGCACTGCTGACCCACTCTCTACAGACATTAGGCCATCTTTTTTCTGTTTTGCATTCTGCTAATTTGTACTGACTACCACAGGCCAGTCCCAGCCCTGGGGATATAGCACTCAACCAGACAGACTTTTATGACATTTGCACAGACTGTGGAGGAAAACAGGTCATAAAATGCAAATACATACAGTGTCAATATATGAGAAGTGCAATGGTGACATTAAAACGGAGCAGAACGCATCTGTGAGGAATTAAATTTTGAACTGAGACCTGACTGACCGATGATAAGGGGCCAGAAGTGCAAAATCTGGGGAAAATGTGCTTTAAGCTATGGAACAGTACGTGCAAAGGCCCTGAGGCAGAAAGTATTAAGAACAGGCCAACTGGAGCCTGGTGTTGGGGGGTGTGCTAGAAGCTGGTAGTTAAGGACTAGATCACATAAGGACTTGCAGGCCATGCTCAGGAGAAGCACAGAAGCCTTTGAATGACCATGAATTTCAAAGGAGAAATGCCGATATCTATATTAAAACCAGCAACTTACTCCTCATCACCCGTGTCAAAGTTAAAGAAATATGGAACAAGGGAAGAATGCAAACACACCTGGCAAAGCTGATGGGTGCCTGCACCTTAGATCTGCGTGGAAACTCAGCTGGGCTGGAGGGAGGCTCAGTGGCATCTGGGCCTCAAACAGTGACTCAGGCTACCAAAGCCAAACAAGGAAGTTACATAGACCAGAAGTGATCAATTTATTTAAAAATAAATAAATAATTTCCAAAGCAGGCCAACTATTAAATCCTCTGACTAGGGTCTCCTCTTAAAAGCAATTACTTAATTATTTAGTTAGTTCAAAAGAACTGTACAGGGAGACCCAATGATCATGAAAGCTTCCCTTGGCCAGCACAGGATTAGAAGAAATGGAGTTATTTGTACAATCTTAATGTCTGCAAGCATTGAGCCAGATGGGTCCAGATTTATTATAGAGATGTACCTGGCAGAGGGACCGCAGAGTCAGTGCCACCTGTCAGTGTGATGGCATCCTGCCAAATTGTTGCCCCTCGCTCTGCTCTCAATGATGCCATGCAGACCACCCCTCCCTTTAATCAGCATGTAGTAACAGTGGTAGTTATGACCCCACATATAGAGCACTTCCCCTGGCCAGGCATTGTACTAAACTCCCTACAAGTGAAATACATAGTTTTCTTTCCAGAACAAAGTTGTTGGAAGATACTGTTGTCCCCATTTTACAAACGATGAAAGTAACGCGGAGAGGTCTGGTAACTTCCCTAAAACATATGAACAAGCAGTTGCCAGAAAGAGAAACAGTGGTGGTGAACAAACATGAGGAAATGTGCCTGGGATCACGGGCACTCAAGTAAATGCCTCACGCACCTTTCAGATTGCAAAAGTAGTACCCAGTGTTAATGAGAGTGGGGGCAGGCAATTCAGATGCCATTAATAGGAGCTCAAATTGTAGCAATTTAGGTGAGTCTATCAAAATTTAAATTTCAACCCAGGAATGCCATTTTTAGGCATAGAGAAATACTTAGCATTTGCATCAAGAATACACAGCCTAAATGTATACCAATATGAAACAGATTTTTTAGAAATCATATATATATATGTACATATATTGCCCACCAAGGTAGTATTGGCATCAGTGGTAAAGGCCAGGGATGCTGTGAAACATCCTGCAAAGCACAGGACAGTGTCCTACAACAAAAAATTATCTAGCCCACAATGTTAATAATGCAAAAATTGAGAAATCCTGGTATAAAGACAGAGAGAAAAATAGGTAATAGTTAAAAGCATAAGGTAGAGCTCTAAAACATAATGCTAATTGAAAAAAAAATCAGTTTTCCGAAAAATAAATACATTTTGATTCCACTGCTATACTAAAAAAAAAAAAACAAAATAAAGACCAATAAGATATGTTTCTGAATATGCAAATATCTGTATCTAAATGACAAGGGTGACAAAGACAGACATTTGTAGGGACAGAAATGAGATTGGGGGTAGATGAAGAGAAATCTTGCTTTATATTCCATGTACTTCTTTATTTGAATTTTTCCATGCTTATATTTATATATTACCTGTGTCATTTTTTAAAAAAGAAGTTTATCTAAGGCCATGACAGTTCATTTTAATTAGTTCTTCAAAAACAGCACGACTTTTAAGTTCTTTAGCTATAAACTCATAGAGGTCATGCCTTCCTGAGGTGATACCCACATCCACTTGTTCAGATTTATGGAATTCCTGAAACTCCTTAATCATACACTTCCAGGCAATTTCTTGGGTTGGGTTATTTCTGCATGGACTGATGTCATCGTGACTTTTTTCCTCCGAAAAAAATGTACAAATTGTTAAATGCACAAAAAGGGCAAACAGTAAACTTCTCTTCCTCTCCTGTCCTTCAGCCACCAAGTCCCCTCCCTTGCCATTGTCTCAAGTGTTTTTTAAAGATATTCTACGCAGATACAGGCACCTATGACAGCATAGTATCCCATTCTGTCTCTCAACCTGATATTGTCATTAATATGACCCAGAAATAACACATAGACAGCTCATTCATTGCTATATTTCATTTCTTTTCATACAGGTACCACAATCTAAGTCTTCCTTTGATGGATCATTAGGTCATTTCCAATTTTTTTTCTATTACAGATAATACAATAAATATTCTTTCTCACACATCATTTTTGCCATGTAGGAGTACATGATAGGATGTATAAATTATATCTCAACTTTTCCTAATTTTATTCTTAGAGGTTAATTTCAATTTTAGTTTGGGGGTCCTTTAATACTATGTGTTTTGTTCAAACTACTCCATCTTTGTGAGTTTATAGTAACAACATGTGTTATGGACTGAATTGTGACAACTCCCCCCTCAAAATTTACAGGTTGAAGCCTTAACCCTTAATGTGACTGTATTTGGAGACAGTGCTCTTTAGGAGGTAATTCAATTAAATGGGGTCATAATGGTGGGGACCTAATTCAATATGGCCAGTGTTCTTATAAGAAGAGAGAGGCCAGGTGCAGTGGCTCACGCCTGTAATCCTAGCACTCTGGGAGGCCAGGCAGGAGGATCGCTCAAGGTCAGGAGTTCGAGACCAGCCTGAGCAAGAGTGAGACCCCGTCTCTACTAAAAAAAATAGAAAGAAATTATCTGGCCAACTAAAAATATATATAGAAAAAATTAGCCGGGCATGGTGGCGCATGCCTGTAGTCCCAGCTACTTGGGAGTCTGAGGTAGAAGGATCGCTTAAGCCCAGGAGTTTGAGGTTGCTGTGAGCTAGGCTGACGCCACGGCACTCACTCTAGCCCGGGCAAAAGAGTGAGACTCTGTCTCAAAAAAAAAAAAAAAAAAAGAAAGAAAGAAAAAAAGGAGAGAGAGACACCAGAGATGAGTGTACACAGAGAAAAGACCTTGGGAGGACACCACTCCCCCACAAAAAAAAAATCCATCTCCAAGCCAAGGAGAGAAGACTCAGGAGAAAACAACCCAGCTGGCACCTTGATCTATACATTCAGCCTCCAGAATTGTGAGAATGTAAATTTTTGTTGTTTAAGCCACCCAGCGGCTACTAATACAATATGATGCCCTTGGTGGATGACGTACTTACAAAAAGTTTCAAAATCATTTAGTATGTTATACTATATTTCTTAGTAATTGACCTTTGAAATTCATCTAATATAAATAAAAAACAAATATTAAAATACTATATTTTTATCAGAGGAGGTTTAGTTCGATATCACCTGATTCTGGTTCAATTAGTCTAACGAAAATAAAAGCAGAATCATTACTACAGTCAATTGAAAATGTAGGATAGATTTAAGGCACCATGCTATTCTTGCCCAGGTCTAAAAACACCCTCATGTTGAGAGAACTTGAACTGCAGAATAAGCCAGAAAGTCAATAGGGCTCTATTTCAACTTTGGACATCTTTGCTAAACTGGTCATTTTACCTTTAAAAACAAAGAGAGAGAGGTGTCAAGTGCAAAGAAAAATCAGTATAGGCCAAATCTTATCTTTTCAACATCCAAGGGCAAACCAGCCATCATTTGTCCACTGCCCACCTTCCCACACCACACACCCACCCTTCTCACCTGTACCTGCCTGCCTCCTCCCAAGACAGCCGGCACAAACACGCAATTCAAGGACATTCTTTACGTACATACAGAAGATCTGTACATCTTTGCTTTGGCTGGATTGAAGTGCCTAAAGGACATTGGGGTGGTTATACTCTAACCTGTGAGAACCTGGATGGTGGAAGCCACAGAGAATGAAGTAAACACAGGGTGAAGCCCCAGGAATCACAGTTGACCCGAAGATCAGGAAGGAAGAGACACAATGAAGTGGAGGCAAGCCTTCACAACATATGTTCCACAAATTACTAGATTTTACAAAATCATGTGTTGAGCCATGAAGTTCAGACTCTGAGAACATATATGTGTATTATACATACACATAAACACATATGTATATGCATAAAACATATATGGGTGTATAAATATTGTATGTAACATATATAACATGTATATAACCTGATGTTTATGTATCTGTCTTACATATAAATAACAGATACATAGCCTATATGTACAAATATCATATATAACATAAGTATACTATAATGAATATGAATAATATATATAAACATATAAAAACTGTGTAACATATATGTTATGTTTATATATATATTGCATACATACCATTTGCACATGGTAACAATATTTATTGGCAAACTATAATGTGTGTCGAGCCCTATGATCCATATAAAGTATGTTTTTGGTCTACAGTCTGCATCGAAATGTTCTCCCTAAAAGGAATGAAAAGATCAAATTTAGATAACTGGACCAAAAAAAAACAATTTTTTCAAGCCTAGATCTTTTTAGGTCAGGCCAATATTGCAAATCAAGCAGACTTGCCTCTTCTGAAAATAACCGTGTCAGGCTGCATCTGCAATAGAATACACCATGAGCAGTATCAGAGTGATTTATAAGGCAGTTACCATGTACATTCATTAGACAGTGCATTTATGTTATAAATTTCCTTTCCCTCCACACCTTACAGAGTGAAATAATGTTAAAAGGAAACGGTCAGTTCTTTGCCTAGTTGTCCATATTTAATATAAATTTTAAAATGGGCAACCATGTGTAATTTCCCAAATGTCTAAGAAAAGAAGAATAGAAGTCATTATGTATCGTTAGACCACCGGTGTCGTCTTTCCTATTTAGTGATTGCAGATGTTGCCCTCATTTCTTGGGTTTCTATTATGCCCTTAACTCCCACAGATACACTGCCATCCCCACTTTGCTATTGTCTCAGGCCCTCATTGCTTTTCCTAGGATTACTGACGCAGCTTCCATTCTAACCATGGAAGGATTAATTCTGCCCATTGTGCACAGTGAGGTGTCCCCTCTCAAAATCCTTCACTGGCCTACAGCATTGCTGCACGTCACAGCTCCACCAGCAGCAACTGTGCACATTGAGCAAGTTACTTGATGACCTCTCTGTGTCGCTTCCCTCTCTGTGTAATAGGCATAATAATACTGCTTCTATTACAACATGGTAATGACACATGTAAGTGCTTAGAAGAATGCCTAGATTTTAAGGACAACATGAATGCTAGTTGCTGTTGCTGTTGTTGTTGCTGCTGTTATTCTTTCTTTTTTTATTTCAAAATATTACAGGGGTACAAATGTTTGTGGTTACGAGGATTGCTTTTGTAATGCTTGAGTCAGGGTGATAAGTCTGCTTGTCACTCAGATAGTGTTCATTGTACCCATTAGGTAGGTTTTCACCCATCACCTCCTCCTCCCTACCCCCTGATCACTTTCCATTGAGTTATACTTCCCTCTATGCACATGTGTGCTTATCGATTAGTTCAAATTTAATGGTGAGTACATGTGCTGTTTGTTTTTCCATTATTTAGTTACTTCACTTAGGATAATGGTCTCCAGTTCCATCCATATTATTGCAAAAAGCATTAAGTCATCCTTCTTCATGCCTGAGTAGTATTCCGTGGTATACATATACCACATTTTGTTAATCCACTCATGAACTGATGGGTGTTTGGGTTGATTCCACATATTTTCAATTGTGAATTGTGCCACAATAAACATTTGCGTTCAGGTATCTTTTTCATAAAATGAATTGTTTTCCTTTGGGTAAATACCCAGTAATGGGAATGCTGGATTGAATGGCAGGTCTACATTTAATTCTTTGAGGAACTCCATACTGTTTTCTATAGAGGTTGTACTAATTTGTAGTCCCACCAACAGTGTATAAGCATTCCTTTCTCTCTGCATCCATGCCAGCATGTATTATTTTTGGACTTTTTAATAAAAGCCATTCTAACTGGGGTAAGGTGATATTTCATAGTGGTTTTAATTTGTTTTTCCTGTTAGTGATGTTGAGCATTTTTTCATATGTTTATTGGCCATTTGTCTATCTTCTTTTGAAAAACTTATGTTCATGTCTCTTGCACACTTCTTAATGGGATTGTTTGATTTTTTCTTGCCGATTTGCTTGAGTTCTTTATAGATTCTGGTTATTAGCCCTTTATTGGATGTATAAGTTGTGAATATTTTTTCCCATTCTGTAGATTTCCTATTTGTTCTGTTGATTATTTCCTTGGCTGTGCAGAAGCTTTTTAATTTAATCAAGTACCATTTATTTATTTTTGTTGTTGCTGTGATTGCCATTAGGGTCTTCTTAATAAATTCTTTGCCTAGGCCAATAGCTAGAAGAGTTTTTCCATCATTTTCTTCCAGAGTTCTTATGGTTTCATGTGTTACATTTAAATCTTTTATCCATTTTGGATTTTTTTTTTTTTTTTTTTGAGACAGAGTCTCACTCTTGCCAGGGCTAGAGTGCCGTGGCATCAGCTTGGCTCACAGCAACCTCAAACTCCTAGGCTCAAGCGATCCTCCTGCCTCAGCCTCCCCAGTAGCTGGGACTACAGGCATGTGCCACCATGCCCGGCTAATTTTTTCTATATATATTTTTAGTTGGCCAGATAATTTCTTTCTATTTTTTTTTTTTTAGTAGAGACGGGGTCTCGCTCTTGCTCAGGCTGGTCTCAAACTCCTGACCTTGAGCAATCCTCCTGCCTGGCCTCCCAGAGTGCTAGGATTACAGGCGTGAGCCACCGC
>JAQIFY010003064.1:0-12850 GCA_028533085.1 Varecia variegata | reverse complement strand
GTGGCGTCAGCCTAGCTCACAGCAACCTCAAACTCCTGGGCTCAAGCGATCCTACTGCCTCAGCCTCCTGAGTAGCTGGGACTACAGGCATGCGCCACCATGCCCGGCTAATTTTTTCTATATATATTTTTAGTTGGCCAGATAATTTCTTTCTATTTTTAGTAGAGATGGGGTCTCGCTCTTGCTCAGGCTGGTCTCGAACTCCTGAGCTCAAACAATCTGCCTGCCTCGGCCTCCCAGAGTAAATTCACTTCTTGAGAAAAGAAGTTAGAGTTTCATTCCGATAGGGCAATCTAATGGCATAGCTGCCTTTCCTCCCCTTACATGGAAGGCCAGTGGCTCAGACAGTGAGTACATTTTGGCTCCCAATGTGGCATAAATCAAAGCATAACTTTCAGGACCCAGTGAGGAGAATATAATGGTTGGGTAAACTGCATCCCCCACAAGATAAATGAGCCGAATCAGTGATAGTCTTAGGAAGTCTTAGGAGGAAACAAGGTACCAAGAGATACGGGTCCTCATCTCCCCTTCTGCTGGATCAGCCTTAACAGAGAGAGAGACTGCCATGCAGTTGCTTCTGCTCTGATGGATGGGCTGGGGGGATGTCATGAAAGGTGTGAGCACCAGTCATCTCCTGGGGCTGCCAGCACTGATCCATCCTCGAGGTCCCCCAAGCCCCAGCCCCAACCCTCGGTCTCTCCCCGTGATGAGAAACCCATGCAACAGAGCCATGGTCTAAGCCAGTGAGTCTCAGACTGCAGCTGGCATCGGAATCACCTGGAGGTGCAGACGGATCGCTAGGCCCCGCGCCCAGCATTTCTGATTCAGTGGGTCTTTGTAAACACGCTCAACCTGAGGCCGACAGTCTTCTTCGTGGGATCCAGAGTAGGGGAATGGGAGGCTGGGTAAATGTGCCAGTTTTTCTCTTTCCATCCAAGTGCCTGCTGAATGATGAATGAGTTTCTTTTGTTTCTTAAGTGCTGAGCGTTAGAGTGCTTAATTTAGTGCATCTGCGTGGGTAGGTTGGGGGACTTGAAATAGGCTAAGAATGATTAAAATGAACTCCCAGAAGTCATTTTGCAGCACTGGTAGCAGTTCTTGAGGAAGGGGCAGCTGTTCCAAAAGGCGTCTACCCTCTAGGCTCCTTCCTGCATAGCACTGCCTGCATCTTTTCCAAGGAGATTCCCCTTGCTCACTGTGGCACTGGTGGGCTCGTCAGTCTACAGATTCAGCCATGAATGTCCTATGGGCAGGAGTCTGGAAAGTTCTATTTGTACCATAATGCTCAGCACAGGGCCTGACTCCCAGAAGGTGAAGAACAAATGGTTCAGAAACTCAAAAAAAAAAAAAAAAAAAAAAAGGCCGGGCGTGGTGGCTCACACCTGTAATCCTAGCACTCTGGGAGACCGAGGCGGGTGGATCGTTTGAGCTCAGGAGTTCGAGACCAGCCTGAGCAAGAGCGAGACCCCGTCTCTACAAAAAATAGAAAGAAATGATCTGGACAGCTAAAAATATAAAGAAAAAATTAGCCGGGCATGGTGGCACATGCCTGTAGTCCCAGCTACTCGGGAGGCTGAGGCAGGAGGATTGCTTAAGCCCAGGAGTCTGAGGTTGCTGTGAGCTAGGCTGACGCCACAGCACTCACTCTAGCCCGGGCAACAAAGCGAGACTCTGTCTCAAAAAAAAAAAAAAAAAAAAGCAATTTCCCAGAAGTCTGGGGTGACAGTGCTTGGGAGCTGTGGAGACTGGAGTAATCTGGATGTTTGTGAGCTGCTCAGCGAGTGTGACTTGCCGTGAGGGAAAATGAACCCTGGACTTCAATAGAGGTGCTAGGAACTCGTGTTCCTGGCAGAGGGTGCCTGTTTGGGGGCCGTGGCTACAGAAATAGTGACAGCCCAATGAGGGCCCCATCTGGGCTGCTTCAGCCGCTGTGCCTGGCTGGCATGGGGCCTGGCCCACAGGAACTGCTTGAAATGTTTGTTGAATATGTAATGGGCCAAGTTCAAACAGGGAGGCTCAGCGATGGGGCAGCGGTTGGGCTGAGGCTTGGGGGTGCTGCAGATACCAATGGATGACAGCACTTGTAATTCAAGTCTCTACATCTGAAAAAGAAAAATTACTTATTTTAGCTGCATAAGGAGAGATGTTTCTCTGGATATATCAATCGTAAGTATTCTAAATTGGGTCCAAAAATATGTTTTCAAGTAAAGAAGTAGATTTGTCATAAAAAACCATGTAGAAGTAGAAAGAACAAAATAAAAATGCTAAAATTCTGCCACTCAGAGATGCTGTTACATTTTTTGGTCTGTTTCTCCCTGTCTCTCCCTATGAGGATGCCATGTTTCTTACTCTTTCACTCAGCCTTACTTGTGAGCATTTCCATGCTGTTAAATGTTTTCCATGTTGTACCATTAGAAATAATGCTTCAGTGAACACCTTTATACATAAATCCATATTTGTGTTTTTGATTAGTTCTCTAAGAGAAATCTATAAAAGTGGAGTTTTTAGATCAAATGTTATGATACGTGTTGCGAAGCGGAGGTGGGGGAATAAGTTCTGTTGCAGGACAACTGATGAATTACAGCCTTCCTCCTCCCAGTGATTACCAAAAAATATCAGAATTGTTTCTAAAATAACTTCTATAATTATCGTTTCAAAAATCATTCTGGGGACCCACAGGTTTTAAATGGAGTCTGTAGCTGAAAGGGGCCGCCTTGCAAAAATTACAGGAAAATACCGAATTCCACAATTTCTCCAGTGACAGTTAAAGATCAGTCCTAGGAGTTCTCTCTCTAACAGGCACCCTGCAGGAGTTCTGTTTTGCACAACTTCTAGAAAGAGCTGAATGGACAGAAAAGAGATGTAAATCTCTCTCTTTCAAAATTGTTTTTTCAGAATCTGCTTTTACAGAGTTCCTGAGTACAGAGCAGGAGAAGGAGCTACAGCCTCAACCGTAGCTCCAGGACAGAGTCACATCTCCTGTGATAATGCCTTCTCCACAGAAAGGCAGGAAACCAACTCTTGGACTTTGACATCCTTGCAGTTTTTGTTATCTACCTGCTGCCGCTTTTGTTATCTACTGACAGCCATCACTGTTTTTTTTTTCTTTGTCCCCCTTAAATCCAGTGAGCCACTTGGCCTCGCTGCTGGCACCCCCTCATCTTTCTTTGGGATGCCATGTGTCTGTCTGTCTGTCTGTCTCTCTCTCTCTCCCTCTCTTTCTTCTCTAAGAAGGATAAAATAAACTTTTTTACTTTTATATCTTAACCTCTGTATGAGAAATCTTTCTCCACCCGCACCATGAGCACCTACTAGCCTTTCCACCTTAATGTAGCTGTATTACTGGACAGTGTATTTTTTTAATGTTTATAAATTTATTAATCCTCTTGTGAAAAATCCACACAATGGCCTCAGGTAACATCACTGCAGAATCTTTACAAGTTTCGCTTTTGCCAGCACCAATGTTGGCCTTTGCGGTTCCCCTGGCCTTCTTCATTCTGCTCTTGTGTTCCTTTCACTGCTTTCTTGAGGTCTTTTTCTTCTTCTTATGCAGGCCATGCCTTGCAAGTCTATGTTTGGGTTCATTTTTCTTTGCGTAATTCGAGGACTTGTAAATCATGCCAAGCCAGTTGTCTTGCCACCACCAAAGTCGTTCTGAATCCAAATACAAAGATGATGTCCAGTGGGGTCTTGTACATTTTGGCTAGTTTTTCCTGAATTTCTGTCTTTGGTCCTGTTGCCTTCCCAGGGTGAAGGACATTGATGACCATTTGTTTCTTCTGAAGTAGTTGGTTGGTCATGAACTTCCTGGTCCGGACAGTTACTGTCGTTCCTGACGGCAGTCAATCCTCAAGCAGCCAGGGAGGAAAATAGCCCGGACAGTGTATTGAGTATGTCTATCCTATTCTGAGATATCAATGTATCTATACATCTCTCTCATATACGTGTGTGTGTGGACAGCCATCCCTCAGTATCTGTGGGCAATAGGTTCCAGGACATCCTGCGGATACCAAAATCCCTGATTTAAAACGCCGTAGTATTTCCATATAACCTACAAATATCTTCCTGTATACTTTAAATCATCTCTAGATTACTTATAATAGTAAATATGATGTAAATCTTATGTAAATAGTTGTTACATTGTATTGTTTAGGGAATAATGACAAGGAAAAAGTCTGGACATGTTCAGTACAGATGCAGTTCTTTTTTGTTTTAGGATATTCTCCATCTGCAGTTTGGTTGAATCCATGGATGGGGAACCCATGGATAAGAAGGGCTGACTGTGTATATCTATATAAATATGATTTGTTGTAAAGAATTGGCTCACATGACTATGGAGGCTGAGAAGTCCCATGATCTGGTGTCTGTGAGCCGTAGACCTAGGAGAGCTGCTGGTGCAGTTCTGAGAACTGGAGGCCGATGGCGTAAGGCCCAGTCAAGGGCGGGAGAAGACTGACGTCTCGGCTCAAGCGGTTGGGCAGAGAGAGCAGATTCCCCCTTCCTTTGCCCACCCACCTAGGGGATGGCAATCTGCTTTACTCAGTCCACTGATTCCAATGCTAATCTTATCCAAAACATCCTCACAGACACACCCAGAAGTAATGTTTAATCTGGGCACCCTGTGGTTCTGTCAAGTTGACACATAAAATTAACCATCATAGACAGGATCCCAATCATCAGGGACCCCTTCGGAATTTGCTCTGTGCGTAATATGCACACAGTATGCAAATTGCCAAATTTAGAGAGGAAATAGCAGGTAAATAAGCTTCCAAAATGTAAGGCCCTTTAAGAAACCAAGTAACCTATACAATGCTTGCAGGAATTAGGCAATTCTCAAGATGACAGGCCACTCAATTTTGTTTCTGGGGACAATGAGGCAAATTGTTTGGCACCTGTTTTGAGAAAAGTGGAGAAAGCACATAGGCAACCAGCCAGAAGTTTTACTGCCTCATTGGAATTCAGCTGGGGTCCAGGGGGGCATCTGCTGTTGGACTGCTTATGCCTCCCCTAATTCAATGAGGCATAATTTGAGATAGTGCAGGCTGTGTGGTCCATGCTGGAAGGTGGGTGCTTAGAGGAATATAAAAGCTCTCAGAGACCAAACTACCTGCAAGGAAGTTATCAACTGGCTCTTGTTTTTTTTTTTTTTTGTTTTTTTTTTGAGACAAAGTCTCACTTTGTTGCCGGGGCTGGAGTACCGTGGTGTCAGCCTAGCTCACAGCAACCTCAAACTCCTGGGCTCAAGCAATCCTCCTGCCTCAGCCTCCCCAGTAGCTGGGACTACAGGCATGTGCCACCATGCCCGGCAAATTTTTCTATATATATTTTTAGCTGTCCATATAATTTCTTTCTATTTTTAGTAGAGACGGGGTCTTGCTCTTGCTCAGGCTGGTCTCGAACTCCTGAGCTCAAACAATCCGCCCGCCTTGGGCACCCAGAGTGCTAGGATTACAGGCGTGAGCCACCGCGCCCGGCCATCAACTGGCTCTTGTAACAAGACTAGTTACATCAAAGTTTCTGGTTGCAAACAACAAAACCCATTTGGCTAGGTTAAGGTGAAAAAGGATTTATTAGAGAATATTAAGAAGCCCATGGAATCTCTAATTGGCTGTAAACCCACAGATGGGAATAAACCCCAGCCAGGCCAGGGGCTTGCTCTAGACTCTGGAGAACATACCTTCAGCACCTTCATGAAGCACCTTTGGTGGGCTTCATCCGTGGGGACTGGCTACCCCATGCATAACCCTAACTCAGACCCCATCTCTACCATTTTCCCTGATTGAGCTGGAGTTTCAGTATCTGGTGGAGGCTGGGGAAGGTGGCTGATGACCCAAGGGGCCAGTGTGTTGGTTTCCATTTGATTCTCGCATCTCAGCCCCATGCCTTTACCCAGTTCTCTGATGGGCCTCATGTCCAGAGTCTCTTCATTCTCTGGAGAATAAACTTCTGGTCTTCGAGGAGGAAGGAGGAAGCATCTTTTTGTACAACTCTGTGGAATGGGAGGAGGAATCCGGCTATCTAACTCCTCCACAGACAATGTTCAATCAACAACCATCAACAGCTCTAGCTTTCCTGGAAGTCCTACCAAGCAGACTTTCATTGGCCAGAACTGGTCATGTGGCTGCCTCTAGTGGCAAGAGTGTCTGGGGGGTGGAGTTTTTATTTTAGCTGGGTACACTGTGGCCCTGGATAAAATCAGTCTCTTGGTAAGAAGAAAGGGCGACGGGCTATTGGCAAGGCAACGGACAGCGCCTGCCAGGCTGTCTTCCCACTTTGACAATTCCTGTGCTTCTAAGTGCTGAGTTTTCAGGGGTTCCCCAGGACAAATGGAGTCATCTCTCAAGTAGATTGAAACTTCCTTTAATTTGCCATTTGCTTTTCATCATCCAGAGTGACCTCTTCTATCTGCTATTGTCTTCTCTCTCATACTCCCTAGCCTTGTGGGTAATATACTTTTTAATATCATTTATTAATACTGTCATTTTAGTGGGATTTGGAAGGGAGGGGTGACTCATTTGTGTGATTAATATCTGCCATTTAAAATCAGAGGTTGACTAGAGCCCCAAGGAGTTGATTCTAACCACAGCGGCTCTGGGTTTTCCAGGAGGAGAAGACCTGGGGTGGGGGTGGGGGACGCCAGGGCCAGGAAGAGGAGGTGGGACCAGAGGAGGAAGGATGGTCTGGGCTGGAAACAAAGGAGGCCTGTCAGAGAGACAGAGGAAGGGAGCATGGGGGTTGGAGGGAAGGAGGAAGAGAAGAAGAAAAGAAGGAAGCAACTAGCATTTTCTGAAGGCCTGTAGGGGCCACAGGCTGCCTTTACAACGTTCATCTCATTTAAACCCTCAACCACTCTGTGAACAGTCTGGGTTCTGCCTGGTCTTCGCCCACGCCAGGCAGGGGGCATCTGTTTTAACCTCTTAACCCTGTCTTCAGGCCCTCCCAGGCCCACTGGCTAGCAACTTCCCATCCCCACCACGCTCAGCTGCGTGAGGAAAAGAGTTCTGGCTGCCCCCGCTGGGGCACAGTGGGAATCTATGAGACTCCCTCCAGTCTCTAGCGTGTGCAAAAATCTCTTGGGCTTGCTGCCTTCCAGAGCTTTCAAACAAGAAACAGGACACAGACCTTTCAATTCTGAGATCCCTGAACTTATTTGGGAGTTCTCGTGCCCATGAGTTTGTCCAGTAACAGGGCACATGCCTGTTTTTAGGAGGCCCGCCTAAGCATTTCATGCAACAGCTCTTCTAACTCTCTTCTCCCCCAGACCAGAGAGTTGTAACTCAATAGTGTTTGTGCTGCGCCTAACAATGAGGACCAGGAAGCAGTATGGTGAGAGCAGGCTTTGCATCTCAGCTCTTTTCTGATGGGATAAACGAAACAGCCCTTTGGCTGGGAATTTGTAGACTGGATGGAAGAGACTTCTTTCAGAGCACCATTATCTCTTACTGTTCTTACCAGGGTAGACGAAATGAAGCGAGTGACCCCCCCCCGCCCCGCCCCCCGACGGCAGCCTCAGCCCCCATCCAGCTGCAATGCAGGGCACGGGGTGCAGTTACACGGCTCTGGCCCCAAGAGGGCGCTGTTCCCCCAAGGATCGGCTGGCGGAGGCTTTGCGATTGTAAACCGGCCGCTGGTGGGAGACTTCCCTATGGCCACCCTTGTTTGATACAAACAGGGTCGCGCCCCGCTTAACTTCCCGCGTAACCTGTAGCTTCCACTTCTCACTCAGTGATATATCTTGGACACCATTCTATGTCAGCGCTTGTATAGCTGTCGGTGGCTATTTAGATTGTTTACAGTTCCTGGCAATTGTAAACATACTTGCAGCGATCCTGCCCGCACCTACCTTGCCCTGAGCCGGGCTGGTTGCATAACCCGCTCCCCACCTAGCGGCGGGAGAGGGGTCCTCCCGTTCTCGGAAGGAGGGCTGACTTACCCGGCTCCAAAAGCCGGCAGCGTGTTATTGGGCACGTGAAGCTCTGTCCCTCCTTGACCCTCCCAGGGGCTGGCCTGCCTCTCTTCTTCCTCCTCTCCCAGGGAGCTAACCTCTGGGTGTAAACGTCTGCAATTGTTATAACACTCTCGAATGTAGGTAAGAGAGTTCTCATTCTCATTTTCCGGTTGAGCATCATCTGCTGTCTCTAAGCTCACTGGGACAGGAGGGAGCTGGAGGCCAGTAGGTCAGCTGTTCAGAAAGTTCTTATTGGCCTGGAATCTAGCTTTATGGAGATGATCTCTTAAAGGCTATTTTTACTTGCATGCATATTTTTCACCTAATTCAGAATTCAGAAGAGATGTGCTTACTTTACACCCTCAAAGCAACAATGTGGGTTCTGGAGGCAGAAGACCCAGGTTTGAATCACCATCCTTTGATTCATTTACTAGCTTTGTGACCTTTGGCAAATTACACTTTTTGAGCCTCAGTTTACTGATCTGGAACATGGACTATTCAAATAGTGGGTATAATGAACTTAACACATTGCCTGACACTAAGTGTACAATAAATGATAGCTTTTATTGTTTTAACCTATGCTCTGAAACAGTTAAAATGACATGGAAATTATCTGATTCTTGAAGGTTTGTGAAAATTAGTAAATCTATCTAGCCACAAAAGCTGGCACCCTTTTGTGAGTTAGAGCAGGGGTCTGCAAACCATGGCCCATGGGCTGAATCTGGCCCTACACCTTTTTTTTTTTTTTAAGTACAGTCTGAAAGCTGTGGATAGATTTTATATTTTTAAATGGTTAAAAAAATAAAAGAATAATATTTTGTGACAGATGGAAATTATGTGAAAATAAAATTTCAGTGTCCCTAAGTAAAGTCTTATTGGGAAACAAGCAGGCTTATGTGGAAAGAAATCCGAAATGGGGACGGTTATGGCAGCGGTCTCTACAAAGGAGCCAGGATGGCAGCAAGTGTTGGACTTCAGTTATGTGCACACCCAGAGGAACTTGATATGTTGAACTGGGCCAAATTGTAAACGTCCTGAAAAAGCAGCTACATTTGATTTAAATTGTTTATACTGGGCCTGATCTCAAATCTCCTGGGGAGATAGCTGTGCCAAGATAAGCAGATCCCTGCCTAGAGATATTCTACGCTGTCAATCAGCTGTCCTCAACCATGGACTGTGCCTAATCCTCCCACCTGTGTAAACTTACAGTGCACCTTTATAGCCTCCTGCTCAACACCACCTGGAGGCAACACAACATAGCTGCTGGCTAGATTTGTGTTTTTCAAATTGCAATTCCTAAGTTCCGGATTAAAACATTTTCTCTTTTGTTTGCTGTTCTGCAGTGTTGGTTTTATTTCTTAGTAGTTGACACTCCTTTGTTACACATTGTCTATGGCTGCTTTCATGCTACAGTGGCAGGGCTGAGTGGTTGTAAAAGAGACCATATGGCCCACAGAGCCTAAAATATTTACTACCTGGCCCTTTAGAGACCAGCTCTTTGCTGACCTTGAGTTAGATGATTGACACTTTTTTATTTCTTCTATGCTTATTAACCTTTTCAGAAATATGGTTAAAGAGAGGAGGATTCTCTCCTTTGCATGTTGACCTAGCAGTGGTAGTGGCATAACTAATTAGAGATGGCAGGTAGTTAGCAAATATTTTGATTAGATTGTCATTAAGATGTCCATTAATGTAGAGCTGTGTAGAGCAGTGTATTAGGGTTCTCCAGACAGACAGGACCAATAGGAGATTATCTATCTATCTATTTATCTATCTATGAGAGATTTATTAGGGGAATTGGCTCATGAGGTTATGGAGGTGGAGAAGTCCCATGATACGTCATCTGCAAGCTGGAGAACCAGGGAAACACGTGGTGTGGCTCGGTCCAAGTCCAAAGGCCTCAGAACCAGGGAAGCCGATACTATAACTCTCAGTCTGAGGCTGCAGCCCTAAGAAACCGAGAGGCAGCTGATGCAAGTGCCATGGTCGAAAGGCCAGAGAACCTGAAGCCCTGATGCCCTAGGGCAGAAGACGGTGTCCCAGCTCCAGAAGAGAGAGCAAGGGAGCTAATGCACCTTGTCTTTTTGTTCCATCTAGGCCCTCAGCCTATGGGATGGTGCCTGCCCACACTGCGTGTGGGCGGATCTTCCTCAGTGCGCTGAGTCAAATGCCAATCTCTTCTGGTAACAGTCTCACAGACACACCCAGAGATAACGCTTTACCAGCTATTCGGGTATCCCTTAATCAAGTCAAGTTGAAACCTAAAATTAAGCATCACAAAAAGGGAAACCGTAAAATGAAGCCCGAGTTTTCCATTCCTATGCATCTTAAGGTCAAGAACCCACACTGGAGTCCCTGTGTTTTATGTCTGCATAGGGCCACCCTGGCAACCTTGTGTCTTCTGCGCGGGACTGACACTATTATCCTTTCTCTGTTCAAGTAAGTCCTAAACCGTTCTCTTCCAGGAGACACTCCAGAATGTATTCCTTCCCACTGATTAATGGGAAGAAATAACGTATGTGAAGGTACTTTGTGACATGTAGACTAAAATGCTGGATGTTATTTTATACAAACAGGATCGGCTGGGTTCGTTTAGTTTTCTTGACCCTGGAGCAGCCTTCCTGCTGCCAGCGGAATTCTTCTTCCTGGTCATCCTGGGCTGATTCTCTGCTGCTGCTCCTTCTGCCCTTGGGACAGAGAAGGACGCAGTTGCTGAGCCAGAGTGGCCTTTCATAATCAGCATTCCTGTGAACAGAGCCCATCTTCTATGTCTGACAGCAACCCAGCTCCTTCCTATCAGTGCACAGTGACCCGAGGAGGTTGCGATGCCTTTGGGAAGGGTGGGTAGGGGGTGCAGCAGAAGTTAGCGTGTCAACGCCAAGATCCCAGGGCCCATCCTCCTATATCCGGGTTAACGGCCAAGCCTCTGGGTAAATGTCCCAGTATCCTAGAGAAGTTGTCCTAGATACCCCTTTTGCTCAAATGCTTAATTTTAGGTGTCAACTTGACTCTCTCAACTCACAGGCCACTGACTCGAGGCCAACACCATGTAAATGTTAGAGTTGTCTTAGCCTCAGGTGACCAGACACTCTCCATAGCAGCACAGTCAAGTGAAGTTTAACACGGGCCTGTTTTACACTTGGGCAACTGAGGTTTTTGTGCCAAAATTCAGGATTTTACATTATTCCTATGTCCATCAATATTTGGGGACTGCAAATTTACGACGGTTTAATCGCTTGAGGCAATGCCTTGACAAGGTCTAGAGAGTTCGCTGGATGCGTTATCTTCTCTCCATCCTCTTCTCTCCCTGTGCCCCCAGCTACTCACCCCTCAGCCCCTCCATTCCAGCCCTTGGCACACTTGTCACCCGAACTCTTCTCTCCAAGGTCAACAATGTCTGCTCAAACACTACATTTAAAAGATACTTTTAGATTCCTATTTTGCTTGGTCTCTTAGTAGCATTTGAGTGTCTTTACTTCTCTGTCCTCCAAACCTCCTCCTCCTTACCTTCTGCAATCTCCTCGTTCTCTTCCTACCCGCTCTTTGGATCCTCCTTCTTGGTTTCCATCATGAGCCCACCTGACCTATGTGGTTTTCAGGACTCTTTCCTAGACTGCCTCTTTCTTCCTTTTTACTCTAATCTTTCTCCCTAGGCTGTTTCGTCTACTTCCACGCTTCAGTAGAGATCTGTATACTGACAACTCCCAAATAGTTACCTGTAGCTCAGACCTATTGTCTTATTTGTAAGTCCATATATATTACTATTTTTTTGATATCTTATCCATTCATTCAATGGGTATTGAGCTTCTGTTCTATGCCAGGCTGTGTTTTCAGTACTGACGATACAGCATTGGACAAGACAGGGTTGGTCCTCACCCACGTGGAGCTTTTACCTTCTGGGTGAGCTTAGGGTGGGGAGACAGACATGAATAAACGAGTGTGCAAGGAGGAGCAGGCTTGGTGCACTCAAGAAAGGGAGAGAAGGTTGCTGTGGTTTGGAGCATAGTAAGTGAGAAGAGAGCTATGAGATGAGGTTGTGACCGTTGGCAAGGGCCACACCCCAGAAGTGTGGCTTCTATTCTAAGGGCACTGGGAAGCCACTGGGAGGTTCTAAGTAACAATTTAAATGATCACTCTGGCTACTTTGATGTCCTTTAGGTGTCTCAAGCTCAGCACATCCCAAGCTGAACTTATTATCCTTCCTCCAAACCTTCTCTGTCCCTAGGATTCTGCACCTCATAAATGGTACCACTGAGTTCCCAGTTGCTAAGCCAGAATCCCTGGTTTTTCCTCACCCACCCCCATGTTCATTTCTGCCACCATGTATTTATCAAATATTAATAGTCTGCCCAAACGTGGGGTCTGTACACATTCTGGAGGACATAAAAGAAATATGACATTTCTGCAAGACATTTCAGTGTAGTTTGGATAGCAAGTGTGTGTACCCATGTGTATGAGGTTGGGCAGAATTGACGAGTGCAATTGTTCTCTGTTCTGACTCCGCAGGGTTCTCATGGGCCACCTGTTCCCATCAGAGATGTGGGGAGCCCCACGGAGCGGGCACAGAGCTGGCCTGAGGATGAGTATTTGAACACATGGGAAGTGGGGGCTGTGCCAGACCAGGGGACAGCTTGCTCAAAGGCCTGGTGTTGGATAGGAACGTGGTGCATTGTGGGACTAACAAGGGAGATGAATCTGGCTGGGACAGAGTTAACGTGGTGGAGTAGCAGCGGTAAGGCTGAGTCAGCAGCGAGGGGCCAGGGATGGAGAGCTTTGAACTCCAGGTCAAGGAACTGCTAGCATAGTCACACTGAAGCTGCATCTGCCACCACAGGTGTGTTCCACGTGGGGCAGGTAACACAACAGCCTCTGCTGCTGCGGTAGCTTCCTATGGGAAATGCC
>JAQIFY010003063.1:0-12851 GCA_028533085.1 Varecia variegata | reverse complement strand
CTCAAGGTGAATGACTCATGGTTATTGTAAAAAAACAAAAACACACAAAAATTAAAAGAACTCATAACCCAAATTTAACTAGTACTAATATTTTTATTTTATATATAAATATATGTGCACACTTAAATTTACATAAATGGGTTATAGACATTGATATATGTATATTATAAAATGTTGTGTATACATATATTACAAAGTATATGTGAACTATACATGTATACATTATATATGTATTTTTTCTTTATACTAGTTTTGCCATCAATCCTATCACTTATGCTTTTTTTACCTCAAGAATTCTTTGAAATACTTCATCTTCTTATGGAAATTTTTCTTGTTTCATAATATTTAGCAAAAACTTACTTCATTAATTTTATTTATTTTAATAATACTTTATTACATCAAAGTGATTTCAAGGTTTAATCATATGTGGCTATTTTTTAAAATTAAAGTATTCTCCCTAATGTGTAGAAAAAAATCACATGTAGATGTTGGGCCTTTTAAACTTTAGTACTTTTTATTTACTAACTTTTTTTCTTAGCTATATCTCAAATATTTATGCATGTAGTTATGTGTATATATAATATATATTTCATTTTACATATTACTGTGAGAAAGTATGGTGCTAAATAATGCTATGCTGTATATTTACTATGCCAATATTGACAGAACAATTTTTTGTTTATTTTGAGATTTTATTATTTTTTGATACAAGATCTAATTTGCTGCACACATATCTCAGAAATAAATTGTATAATATTTTTAGAAATCTTAAAAAAAGGAAAAATAAGGGCACAGTCATGTACTATTTTGGTGAACAACAGACTGCATATATGACATGGTCCCATAAGATTATAGTAGAGCTCCAAAGTTCCTATTACCTAGTGAAATTGTGGCTATTGTAATGTCATAGCACAATTCATTACTTACGTGTTTGTAGTGATATTGGCATAAACAAACCTACTGTACCGCTAGTCATATAAAAGCATAGCACGTACAATTATGGACAGTACATACCACTTGATAATGATAATAAAATGATTATGTTACTGGTTTATATATTTACTATACTTTTTATTATGTTAAAGTGCACTCAAGAGAATGTAGTAACACTTATCGCTAGCCCAGGAAAAAATCAAAATTCAAAATACAAAGTACAATTCCTGTTCAATGTGTATTGCTTTCACACCATAATAAAATGGAAAAATAATAATCAAAACATAGTAAGTTGGGGACTGCTGTCAACTGAAAAATTATGAGTTTCATAAATTTGGAAAGGTGAGTTTTATTTTTCATAAATGGTTGCAGCCTACAGGTTGACCATCTGCAGGCTGGGAAGCATAACCTCTGGCAAACACCAGAGATAGTCACTTTAAGAGAGGGGTAAAAGCATCATAAATTTACACTGAGTAGGGTGATTGAATATAAATATTTAATAAACTATAGGAGAAGCCATGAATATTTATGAAAGGAGAAACATGCATGAGCAATGGAGCTTCATGCCTTTTTTTTGAATCACATGTTTAAAAAATACAGCATTAGCATGATCTGAGGGTGGCATTTTGGACCCTCTGATGTCAAAAGGTGAAGCAGAGGACATGAAAATCATCTCTGCGCAGCCTCCGTAGAGTTATCAGAGCCATTCTGTGGTTGGTGGTCTCTAATCAGGAGGGAATACTGGTCGGTTGTGTTGAAATCACAGAAGAGAGGGCAGTCATGAGGCTGGTTGAAATAGTGGTGGAACAAGTCTTTCCAAAGGCTGTTTTTTTTTTTTTTTTTTTATTTGATAAGGTAGTTTAATTTAAACAATATTCTGACTTGCCAAGAAAGAAAGTGGAGGCACTTCAGATAGAGTAAATAGAACATTTTAAGTCATATTGGAGAAAACTATAAGATATATTCTGAAAACAATTAATTCAGATTAAGTGAATATTGTATGTGATTAGGTAGTTCGGAGTCACTGTGTAGGTGTTCTTAACTCTTAGGGAAGAAAGGCTAATGGTAGTTACTGAGGAAGGGGGTATAAAGAGGTATGTCCAACCTCCCATCCCTTCATTACTGTTAGGAAAGAATTTATTCAGTCAGTTGGAGGGGAGGCTAAGGATTTTATTTTTATTTCTAACTGTATTTTTGTCTACTAAAAATGTAAACGTACAGTACATGCACACACATAGATACATGTATTTTTTCCCCAATAATGACTAAACTCTGGGCTGGAAATTGCATCTCCTAGGTGTCATTTTGAGCATTTGAGATTGAATAATTAAAAACTACCAAATTAGTTGTCTCTGTAACTATCTTTTCTCTTCATCCTTGTTGTATGTATATGTGTGTATGTTTTTTTAAATGAAGTGAATTTTACAGAGTGAAATGCGAGGTACTAAGTAAACAATTGACAAGTTTTGGCAGAGGAGTACATTGTTAAACCTAACACCAATGAAGATAGAGATCATTTCCACTTTCCTAGAAAATTCCCTTTCCCCCTTTTGGGCAATCTGCCTTTCCTATAAGCAACAAGTGTTCAGATTTCTCTCAGCATAGATTAATTTCTTCTTAAATTTCATGTGAGTGAAATATTTTATGTATAATTTCTGTTACTCAGCATAATGTTTTAGAGATCTATCCATGTTTACAAAATCAGTAGTCCTTTATTATTGCTAAATGGTATCATTCTAAATCACAAAACATTTATTTACCCAATCTCCCATTATTATTTTTAACTTTTGACTATTATAAATAGAGTTGCTATAAACAGTTTTGAAGAAGCATTTTGTGGACTTATGTTTCCATTACCATTGGGTAAAGACCTAGGAAAGGAATTGTTGGGACATTGGTAGTTACTTATAAGAAACTGTTTACCTATTTTCCAAAGTGGTTGTACCATATTATACAACTAAAAATAATATATGAGAATTATAGTTGTTACACATGCTCACCAACATTTTATGTTGATGATCTTTTTTAATCATAGTAATTCTAAAGAGAATAAAGTGGTACCCTATGATTTTAATTTGAATTTCTGTGATATTAAGCACCATTTCATGTGCTTTTGTTCATTAATATACATTCCTTTGTGAAGTTCTTATTTAAAATATAGATATGAGGTAACTTAAGTTTCTATTTCTTCTTGTGTTAGTTAAGTTGAATTTATTGGCATAAGGGTGTTTAAATATTCCTTTTTCATCTTATATCTGGAGTCTGCAGTGATATCACTTTATTCTTTCTTGAAATTAGAAATATATATATTTTTCTTTTTCTCTTGATTACTATTGCAAAATTTTTGACAATTTTATTAATCTTTTCAAAGAGCAGAGTTAGGCTATTTTAATTCTCTCTAATATTGGTTTTCTGTTTCATTGAATTCAGCTCATATTTTTATTGTTTTATTCTATAATTTTTTGTTTCTAATTTGTTCTGATTTTCCATCTCCCTATGGTATAAACAAATCACTTATTTTAAACTTTTGCACTTTCTAATGTAAACATTTAAAACTCTAAATTTCTCTCAATTTATTTCTTTAGCTAGACTCCACAAATTTGCATTTGTTATATTTTTAAAAATAATTTGGCATGGAATATTTTCTAATTTCCCAATAGAACAATTAGCCAATTGATGTGTTGTTTAATTTCTACATATGTGAGGAATTTCCATATCTTTCTTTATTGATTTCTAATTTAATTTAATTTTGGTCAGAAAACATATTCTATAAGATATCAATAATTTCAAAGTGATCAAGATTTATTTAATGGCCCAGTGTATAGCATAACTAACTGGTGAGTGTCTTATATACACTGAAAATAAATTACTATTGGATCTTCCTGGTTCTGTCAAGTTTCATTTTCTTCTTTGTTAAGGAAGGCCTACCTTGGTTTATATATTGGAGTTAGATTGTGGCAATTACTCTATGGTGTGGTATTTACTTCAAAGGCTTGTCCTTTCTGAGATCACACCAATGGACTCAGGTTTCTCCACAATGGCTGGATCAGAAATCTAATGTGTCCCCACACTACACAGCCTTTACTGTCTTCAGTTATCTTTCAGCTCTATAGCAAGGAATCTTTGTAATAAATCTTGGAGTTAAAGTCTGAGCAAGAGTAGCCAAGACATAGGTTCAGCACCTGTGATTAATCCCCACAAAGGGCCTTTTCCCTTGCAATTCTTTTATTCATGTATCTTTTCAGAACGACTGTCCTGCAAATTCTTGGACCTTAGCAGTGTACTAACTCCAATATTTGCATTCTCTGCTCAGTGAGACTACAGCCTTGCTTGGACTCCATCTTCATGAGCTTTGGCAGAAAAGTATCTCAAGGCAGAAACCTAAAGGGATCATGACATTGTCATGTGTTTTCCTTCTTTCAAGGATCACAGTCATGAGCTGTCTATGGGTCAGTGCCTAAAAACTGTTGCCTAACATATTTTGTCCAGTTTTATCACTGTTTTTGATGAAAGGGTAAATATGGTCCCAGTTACTCTATTATAGCTGGACGTAAAAAAAAGCAACCACAACCTGGAGTATAGTTGAACCACAGAATAAAAGCGTTCTGCCTCTTCTTTCATAGCACTTGAAGTTACGTAGAAAAAAAGCTATTTGTGACCCTTTAGTAGGGAGAAAGAAGATATAATTATGGACATTCATATAACACTTATTAGTGCAATTTCCCTTATCTGTGAAACAGAGATTCTAATAACAATGTTTCAAAGTTGTTAGCAATTTTAAATAAAATAGTATTTGAAAGATATCTGTCACATTGGAAGTATATACATTTTAATTTTTTCTTATTTTTTTATATATGATTTTTTTATTTCAGCTTATTATGGGGGTACAAAAGTTCAGGTTATGTATATTTCCCATGCCCCTCCTATCCCCCCGAGTCAGAGCTTCAAGCGTGTCCATTCCCCAGACAGTGCACATCGCACTCATTATGTAGCTATACACCCATCCCCTCCCCCCCACCCCCACCTCTGTCCCATACCCAATTGGTCATCACCTAAGCACACATTTGGGAATAACACCAATTGGGTGTCTTCTTATTTTAAAAAAGTATGTTATAAATGTAAGTTATTATAAATATTTAAATGATTAATTGTACACATATTTCTATTTTCCCTTAGGTTTATTGTTTTCCTTCAATTCCACCAAAAATAATATTTAGATTATTATCATAAGAATTTAAATGTGATGAGACTATCCAAATTCCTCATAGTAGTGATTGTGGGTTCCTATTTTCAAAACAGTATTGTATATCAACCAATATTATCTAATTTTTCCTCTTTTCTTTAGTATCCCTTTCTAATTCAATATTATGCATTCATTAGTCCTTGAAAACAAAGTCCTTCTTCCTGCTACATTTTTTTCTTGCATTTTAATAGGCATTTTAAAGTCTACCTTGTTCCACTCAGTCATCAATGCTATTCTGCAAATTTGTTTTCTTAGCCAAACACTCAGAAATTTTGTATAGATCCTTAGTGTATTTTTAATAAAGTAAAAAGCATATTCTCTATCCATAACCCTTTATCAAAACTTTTAATCTTATAAAGCTTTGCTTTTTTTGACTTTCTTTCCTTTATTCTCCTGCCCTGTAATCCTTTCAAATAAATCCTTTTACCATTCTTTTCATTTGTTAATCCTATAAACACCTTACAGTCTCTGTAGAGACCTTTAGTGTCCTTTAGGGTAACTTTACTCACTTTTTCACTCTTGTAATTTACAAAGAGGGAACCAAGAAGGGAAGGAAGCAAGGATTTGTTTACCTTTGTATTTTATTAAGTAAGCTACACTACAGGTAATAACACTGCATGCCTGACTGGCAGTTTAGTTGTCAGAGGAAGACAGGGCTAAGTGGCAATTTATAGTAGCAGCTATAACACCGTATCATTGGGAATTATTTCATAACCTTTTGAGAAAGAATTTTTGCCAGCTCAATAAAAGAAATGTTAAGTAGAAAACCCAGGAAAAATGGCTGATTAATTTTTCATTTAAATAAAAAGCCACATGACTGTTGCTAATTTTTTGGCTTCCTGGTCAGTACCTGATGTTCATTGTTGGACTAATTTGTAAAAAATATAAGGGTTCCTGACCTTCTTTACTCACATTTTTTGTGTATTCTGTATGAACCATTGTCATTGAACAATATTGTCATTCTGTATCATTTTTGTCAGAAGTAGTCCTAGCCCAGAGCCTCTGGAGGCCATTCCAATTTTGAAGACTGAGATTTTTTTTGTTTGTTATTTGTTTGCATGTTTTGTGTTATTTGATTTTTTTTTGGAAAGAACCAGCCTGAGGGGGGAAAATCTTAATACATAGAAGAATCGTCTCAACTTCTAGTTTTCTGTTAGATTTTTTAGTAAATAAATGTACTCCAAATGTATTAAATGAATTTAAGAATTGTTTTAATTTACTATAGTAAATGGAAAACAAGAACCAACTGCCCATAAGAGGTGGTATAAAATAAATCCAATAAAAATATGATACTATTAACTTCCAACCAAATACCATTGCTTAGAGAAAGCTCTGAAACTAAGGCCCACATCTTTTTTTTTTTTTTTTTCTATAAAAAGGGAGATTACCCAAAGCCAGGAGTTTTTAAATACATTTTAGTGCCAAAGTGTGAAATTCCTTATGATGCAATCAGAAGGATTGAAACCAAATTGAAAACTAAATTTTCTCCCCATGTAATCCAAGGTAATTTAAATCTGCATCTTTAACACCTAAAATCATCTCTATATCAATATTGGCATATGTCCTACATATTTGGAAAGACTTCCCTAAGGAAAACCCTCTTAATTTGAGAGTATAGATTTATCACAGCTGCCTGAAAGTCTCTTGCATCTTTCTAACCACTAAACACAAAGCATTATTCACATAATATATAGCACCAATAAAAAATGTCAACATCCTTTGAAATATTTAGTAATTAATGGCAACTAACAGTCATATTTTTTCTTCTAGTTATGATTTCTAGTATGGTGAATAACTAAATTTAGTTTTAAGAGTCCTAAAGAATTAATCATGTTTAATCAGCATTAAACATGCAATCTTGTTCACATTGCAAACTTGTACAGAAATACGGTAAATATCTAGCCAGGGAGCAATGTGACTGTTTTAAGGATTCGAGTTTTTTTAAAAAATAAACTGGTTCTCAGTCATATATTTCTCATTCATTTCATTAACTGAGTCCCTTAATGAATCTGTAGCTTCCTGAAGGCAATCATGATTGCCCTAAAGAAGATTTATATTTTGCCATAAAAGTCATATTCACACTCATACACATACACAGATACACACACACACACACACACACACACACACACACAAAGCCCTAGGCAGAGTCCAAATGACATCAGTAGGAAAACAGGAGGCTGGATACAGAAAATAGACATGAAATGCCAAGAAAAGATATTTCACAGCATAAGAAGTTTAAAAAAAAGCTTCTGAAGTCATGGAAAGCCCTCTTTCACTGCGATATTGTTTATTACAGAGCACATTTCCCTCTCAGAGCCATAGCAATAGTCTGGGCCTCCAGCATACTCACAGAAACATCTGAATTTCTGAAAACAGGCTCAGGCTTAACCAGACTTGTTTATAGGCAGAAGCTCACAGTATGATTTGAAAAAGATTTGGGAAAAGCCCCTTACCTAGTAATTATTGACCATTTCTCATACATCAATATATAGATTTTTTTCAAGTTCTCTCAATTTGGAAGGTCATTCTTTATTTTTATTTATCTAGTAAACTCTTATTTAGCTTTAAAACCAATCCAAATTGTCATTTTCTATGACAATCACTGAGCTTAAACTTCTTTTTCTTATGATAACGTTTCCCTCTTCCTTAGGCTTCATTATTTACTTTTATAGATTTTACTTTATTGCTTCCCTCACTAGTGTAGAGGTAGTATTTTAAATCAGCTCTGCATAGTTTCAAATATCAACTTGACCTTTTAATTAGTTTTGGGAGTTTAGGAAGGCTTTGTTGTTATGTTTTAAAATATTTTCTCTTTTAAAATTTTAATGACTTATGTTCTTAATTATAATAAAAATGTCATCATTTGTATATTTTCTGATGGTTAAATAGAATAATGCATAAAACATTTTCAGCACATATTTTAGATTCAATAAATACTGGTGATTAGGGTTATTACTTTGTAACTTCGAGTTACTATAAAAAAGTTCACATCTTATTCTAAAGAGCTATAAAAGAAGTGTACACAATGCATTTATGTATCTAAGTTATATGTGTTTCTGTGTTTTAAAGGTTATGTGTCCCTCCAAAATTCATATGTTGAATCCTCATCACCATGGTGATGGTATTAAAAGATGGGGCTTTAGGAAGATGATTAGGTCATGATGGCTCTGCCCTCATGAACGGTATTAATGCCCTTATAAAAAGAGGTTTCGGGGAACTTCCAGTCCTTTTGCTCTTTTTGCTTTTCTGTCATGTAAGGACGCAGCTTTTCTCCCCTCTGGGAGATGCAGCAACAAAACATCATCCTGGAAGTGGAAACAAGGCTCTCACCAGACACCAAATCTGCTGGTGCCTTATCATGGACTTCCCAGCCTCTAGAACTGCAAGAAAATAAATTTTTATTGTTCATAACTTATCCAGGCTCAGATATTTTGTAGGGCAGTACAAATAGACTAAGACAGAAATTGGTACCAAGAAGTGGGGTGTTGCTATAACAGATACCTAAAAATGTGGAAGCAGCTTTGGAACTGGGTAGTGGGCAGTGCTGTATAAGTTTAGAGAAGCAGGCTAGAAAAAGCCCATATTGCTGAGAACAGATTGTAAAGAGCAATTCTGGTGAGGGCTCAGAAAAAAGCTATAGAAAAGCCTTGATTTTCTCAGAGATTACTTAGGTGATTGTGAACACAATCTTCATTGACATATAGACAGTAAAGGCAATTCTGATAAGGTCAAAGAAGGAAATGAGGAACACGGTATGAGACACGGGATGAAACACCATCCTTGTAATAAAGTGGCAAATAAATTTTCTGACTTACGTTTCTGTCTTAGTGTTTTGTGGAAGGAAGAACTTGCAAGAAATGAACTAAGATACGTAGTGGAAAAAAATGTTTAAGCAAAGTGTTGAGGTATAGTATGGCTTCTCTTCATTGGTTATATTAAAATTCAAGAAGAGAGAAACAAATTAAAGATGGAATTTATAATGCAGATGGAAGCAGAACTTAAAGATTTGGAAAATTCTTAGCCTGGCCATGTTGTAAAGAAAGAATAGGCATGTTTAGGAGAGAACAGCAATGGTGTGGCCAAGGGACTATTTGATAAAGAGATTAGTATGGCTAGAAGAAAGCCAGATGCTATTCATCAAGACAATAGGAAAATGACCACAAAGGCATTTGGAGATCTTTGAGACTTCCACTCCCATCACAAGCCCAGAGTACCAGATCCTTAAGGGCAAAATTGTTTCAAGGCCCAGGGTGCTTATGGGATCTTGGGGTTCACTACTCAGGGCCACCTCAGGTCTCTACTCGGTGCGTTCCAGTGCAGTGCTCTCTAGATGCCCAAGGCATGGCTCCAGTGGGTCCAGGCACAGTGTGGGCTACAATGGCCATTCCTCTAGAGGGCACAGGTAATAAATGCTGGCAGCATCCACATGATGCCAACTTTGCATGTGTACAGAGAGCAAAAGATGTGTGGTCATTGTTACCTCCACACAGCTTTCCAAGGATGCCCTAAAGAAACTTGAGGCATAGGCAGAGAACTGCTGCATCTGTCAGAGCCACTGCAGAGAGCCCCCACTGGTGGAGCCATAGAGGCAGAGCTAGCCCCAAGACTCCAGAATTGTATAGTCATCAGCACGTGGCACCAACTTGGGAGAACCACAGGCATGTAACTCCAACACATGAGAGAGGTGGTGGGGCCTGTGCCCAGCAAAGACATGAAGGTGGGCCATGAGGGTTTTGGGGTTCCAACCCCCACCCCAACGTATCCAGAAGGCAGGTCATGGAGTTGCAGAATGTTATTCTCGAGGCTAAAGATTTAATGTTATTTGTCTTGTGAGTTTTGGGGTTATCTGGGACTTGTTATTTCTTTCTTCTTTCCTATTCTCTTTTTTCAGATGGGAATGTCTATTCTATGCCTGTACCACCATTGTATTTGGAAACGCATACCTTGTTTCATTTCACAGGCTTACAGCTGGAGGGGAAATTTACCTCAGGATGAATCACATCTTGAGACTCCCCCATATCTGATTTATTACAGATGATATTTAAATAAGACTTCAGACTTAGACTTTAAAGTTGATGCTGAAATGAGTTAAGACTTTTGAGACTACTGAAATGGAATAGGCTTTGTATATGAGAAGGACATGAATTTTGGGGGTCAAGGGCAGAATTTTATGGTTTAAATATATGTATTCATCCAAAAGTCATATATTGAAACCTAATCATCAAGTTGATGGTAGGGATTTGGGGAGGTGATTAGGTCCTGAGGGCTCTGCCCTCATGAATAAGATTAATGCCCTTATAAAAGAGGCTTCACAAAGCTACTTGGTCCATCTATATCTTCTGCTATGTGAGTACACAGTGTTCATCCCTTTTTGCACATCCACCCTGCTGCCATTTGAGGATGCAGCAACAAGGTGCCATCTATGAAGCAGAAAGCAAGCCTTCATCAGACATTGACTATATTTGTGCCTTGGTCTTGGATTTCCCAGGCTCCAGAACTGTAAGAAATAAATCTCTATTATTTGTAATTTACCCAGTCTCAGGTTTGTTTTTTTTTTAACAGCAGCAGAAACAGAGTAAGACATATCTCTATATAGTTCCTGATAGTTAAGTTTAGTAATAATTTCAAAGACATAAGTAATTGCAAGGCAAAGGTGAAGCAGGTACAGTTTGAGACCTCCAACACTACATACAACCTGGATTCTTTATTCCTGCAGTGAACATGCTTTGGGCCAGGTTAATGTGCGAGGTTTCTAAGTGAGTTGTGTCCTTGCCTCATGTATACAGGAAAAGCCATTTAGGTCATGAAACACCTCGACTTTATAATAAGATAGTTGTATTGCTTAAATTATATTTTCCGACAAACCTTTCTCAAAGCACTTTATAAAGAAAAAACATTTAGTTTGTTTGGCAGAATGCCTGGCGTTATCATGTTGACAGGCTATGTAAACGGATTGTAAACCTACTGTTTGACCGTGTATTACCTATTAGGTATGTTTGATAAATTCTATATAAATATTATTTCTCTAGCATGTCACTATTTAAATTTCATACATATATCCATTTGTATAGATTCCTTTATTGATCCAGTTTAGTAACTATAATTGTGCATCTTTAATAAAATCATGTACTACAGCTATCATTGTGTTAGCATCAAGTCTGACTCTTTTCTCTCAATGTTTTTCCTTCTTCACTCTTCTCTAAGAATATCTGGGGCTTATTCAGTCCAAAAGCAATTAGACTTGCTTCCAAACGCTAGATATACTTAGAGAAATGCAAAGTGTAATTCATCCGCAGTTAAACTTTGTCCCCAGCACTTGATGTCAGTGATGACAATTTTATCCACAGTCTCATGGTAAGTTTTCTACTGCTGAGTTGATAGCTGTCCCTCTCTGACCCATGCACAGTCTCCATTCTACCATGTAAAGTGTCAACATTAGTCCTTTCCAAGTACTGCCTCAGCCCTTAAACAGAAAAAAATACTCCAATTTCGACTGAGTGGAATATTCGTGTTAACAAAAATATAATAGGATTATTAAAGCAAGAACACAAGAGATAAAAACATTAAATATTAAGTTATTTGGACTTCCAAAATGAATAAAATTGGAACCGAATTTCCTTCTTTGTCTCTATATCACTTCAGTTATTACAAACCAATATTTTCCCACTTGTACAACCAAGAGGAGTCATGTATGTTACCAACAATCAAGTAGCTGTGATGATTTGAGATGACATTTTGTCTCCGTCTTTCATAGAAGGATGTGAGAATGTCATGGATGCATAAATAAGTACATTTATGGACAAACATAAGCACATATAATATTTAACACTTTACTTCTACAGTTGCTCACAATGACTGGAATGTTTGAAGTGCTGATTAAACTATGGAAATATATCTTAATTTATTCTAAATCACTTAATTTATATTCTTTATAGATAACAGGTTCAACCAATTGTAGCTATGTTCTTACCTCAAATTTCTAAAACATGTGCTTTTTGCCAGAGACTGTGCTAAGTAGTTTACATGTTATTTTTTTTTTCATTTTGACATTGTATCAATTCTATGAAGTGAATATTGTCTCCACTTAGCAGGAAACTGAGTCTTAAAAGTTTTACGTGAATTGCTCTTGGTGCCTGATGGAACCAGGATTTGAGTCCACTTCTCTCTAAATCCAGAAGCAAGATGATTAACCAGCATGCTAACAATACTAACTTCCTACTTATTAAAATGCAAATATTCCTGGAATGAAGAAGACAATAACTCCTATAATCTTTTTTTTATAACAGTTCCATTTTTTAAAAATTTATTATAGCTTATTATGGGGGTACAACAGTTCTGGTTAAATATATTGCCCATGCCCCTCCCAAATCCCCAAGTCTGAGCTTCAAGAGTGTCCATTCCCCCGACAGTGCACATCGCACTCATCATGTAGGTATACACCCATCCTCTCCCCCACCCCTATCCCCCCAAGTCAAATCTTTAAGCATGTCCATTCCCCAGACAGTGCGCATCACACTCATCATGTAGATATTCACCCATCCCCTCCCCCCACCTCTGTCCGATACCCAATTGGTGTCATTCCCAAATGTGCACCCAGGTGTTGATCAGGGAAACCAATTTTCTGGTGAGTACATGTGGTGCTTATTTTTCCATTCTTGGGATACTTCACTTA
>JAQIFY010003062.1:0-12851 GCA_028533085.1 Varecia variegata | reverse complement strand
TACTAAAAATAGAAAGAAATTATCTGGCCAACTAAAATATATATACAAAAAAAATTAGCCGGGCATGGTGGCACATGCCTGTAGTCCCAGCTACTCGGGAGGCTGAGGCAGTAGGATCGCTTAAGCCCAGGAGTTTGAGGTTGCTGTGAGCTAGGCTGACGCCACGGCACTCACTCTAGCCCGGGCAACAAAGTGAGACACTGTCTCAAAAAAAAAAAAAAAAAAAAAAACTGTTCTAAGGGACTGTTGACATCCACCAAGCATGGAATTTGCTCTGTAAAGTATTGTTTGAAATACTGGATATTGCAATCACTTACTGTATATCATTTTCACTAAGGAGTTGTTTGTACTCAGAAAAAAACCCACAATTTCACTCTGAAATAATCAGTTTCAAATTCTCACATTGAAGGGAAAATTCAAATAAGTTACTCATAATTTCTTCCAAAGAATCCTCAAAAGGACAATAACGTTAAAAACAACGTACCCAAATAATTGTTTCACTTTCCATAGTAAAGTTTTCATTGATTTAGCAGCATAAGCAGCTGCAGCTTTTGGAGTCATTTTCATGTAATTAATTATGCTTCCAATGATATTGCAATGAAGTAACATTACAGCATGTTGGGAGGAGGGAGAGAAGGAGAAGCATATCTAGTTTCACTACTGATTTTCTATCTATTTTTCTGATTTATCACAGTTACCCCTCCTATAGATACTGCATTTGTGGGAGTGACAAAAAGTCATTTAAAAAAAAAAAATGGCTGATAGAAATCCCGGATCAATTCCCAGGAATGTAGCTCCTCATCTCCTGAGATTTGGATAGGAGATCTACAAAATGGGGTAAAACAGTCATCCTCTCTTGTACATGATTTTAATAATTCTTCTTCAGGTCAAGCATTGATCTTTTCATTGCGTACCTAATCACATGTATCTTTCGATGTCAAAGAAACATATAGCAATCTGAGATTAAAAATTCACAAAGGGATTCAAGTTGATAGAGGAACATACCTCTCTATAATATACAATGTATGTCTCTATAATATCATTTTTTTTTTTGAGTAAGCAATGTTGACTTATGAAACCAAAGTTCCTTTTTTTTTTTGTTTTTTGAGACAGAGTCTTGCTCTGTTGCCCGGCTACTAGAGTGCAGTGGTGACATCATAGCTCACTGCAACCTCAAACTCCTGGGCTCAAGTGATCCTCTTGCCTCAACCTCCAGAGTATTTGGAAGTACAGGTGTGTGCCACCATGCCCAGCTAATTTTTCTACTTTTTGTAGAGATGGTGTCTCACTATGTTGTTCAGGCTGGAACTCCTGAGCTCAAGTGATCTTCCTGCCTCAGCCTCCAAGAGTGCGAGAATTACAAGCGTGAGCCACCTCTCTGGGCCATGAAACCAAAGTTTCCAACTTTGAAAAGTCCCAGGCATTTTGCCTGGCACTCAACTCAATAAAAGTTCATATAATTAACATGTTAAAATATATTTTTAAAAAATGTTGTATACTTTTAGGACCCTTTGTAGAATTTGTGAAGGGATTTGAAATTGTGAGGATTATGCTAATTTGATCTACCCTGGAATGAAGATACTTTCCACATATCTTCTGGAATCTTTCAAAAACGCATCCTGAGAAATTCTCTCTCCATGTTGGGCACATCATTTACTCTAACTTGGTTCAAGTATCTCCTTTGTTACTTTAGAGTAATCTTGAATTTAAGTGAGGAACCAATCTTAAATCTTAGTAAATGAAACTGATATACAAGTAGCTAGCTTTATACTTAATTTCAAAGCAATAAATGTCTTAAGAATTGCAAGATCTGCTAGGTGTGACGGTGAGCCCCAACTACTCAGGAGGCTGAGGCAGGGGGATGGTTTGAGCCCAGGCATTGGAGGCTGCAGTGAGCTATGATGACACCACTGCATTCCAGCCTGGGCAACCCTATCTCTAAAAGAAAAAAAAAAAAGTTACAAGGATAGTATTTAGTATTTGCCTTATAGATGATGTATATCTATAAGTGATTGACCTTTAAACTTCATATGTAAATTGAACATTTTCTGCAGTTCCCATATGAATGTTAGATTATTACTCATGAACTGAATAAAATTGTTAATTCTTCTAGTTTATAATTAGCAAAAGAAAGAAAGGAGGGTGGGATTTGGGTTCTTAGATGATTGGATATCTTGATGGGAACAGTTGGTTCAGAAAGAAGAAATAGACTTTTCATTTAGGGAAAACAAAAAAGGGATAAGAGAGTAGTTTCAAGGGTGAAGAGTTGCCACTGGCTCAGTGAAATTGCCTGAAGGCTTTGTAGCTAGAGAAGGAATCTTTGGGGTAGGGTTAAGTGTGGATTTTAAATTGTTTTAATAATTGTAATTATTATTGCTTTTTGAAGAGGGTGTATTAACTCAGTGGTAAAATGCTTGACATTTGTGAATTCCTTTGATGTTATATTTGAAAATGTTTTGGTACATGCACAAGATGCTTATTATGGCTCTAAATTTTATTGGTAAGTCTCATGTGACCAGTCTTTCTGGAGAAGCACAAGAAGTACAAGTTTAGCCTGCTACACTGGCAACACGTATTTGTTTTTGAGAAATTTCAAACTGTTTTTATGAGAATTTACCCTCTCAGGGCAACGAACAACTCTACCAACAACTGCCCCATGGGAGAGGATGTGTGGGGACACCTGCGACCCGCTGTTTGGAGGAGAAAGACAAAGCTGCTGGGGAGAAACAGGGTAACTGACAGCCGTGGACTGAGCAGTGGAAAACAGAGAACAGCTGCCTTCCCCGTCACCCCAGATGCCAATCGAAGCAATTCTGAAGGCATCCCCAAAACCCTAGAAAAGAAAACCTTAGTGGCTTGATTTAGAACCTTGAGTGGGAGGCATAGTAGTAACTTTGTGCCTGGCACATAATAGGCACTCAATAAATGTGTGTTGAAAGAAAGAACAGAATGAATGAATGAACTTTGTAACATTCTGAAGTACTAACTAGCATATCCAAAATGTTGGCATATCTCACTGTTAGGGATAATTAAGAACAGAACTAAGGCCGGGCACGGTGGCTCACGCCTGTAATCCTAGCACTCTGGGAGGCCGAGGCGGGAGGATTGCTCCAGGTCAGGAGTTTGAGACCAGCCTGAGCAAGAGCAAGACCCCATCTCTACTAAAGAGTAGAAAGAAATGATTTGTACAGCTAAAAATATATATAGAAAAAATTAGCCGGGCATGGTGGTGCATGCCTGTAGTCCCAGCTACTCGGGAGGCTGAGGCAGGAGGATTGCTTGAGCCCAGGAGTTTGAGGGTGCTGTGAGCTAGGCTGACGCCACGGCACTCTAGCTTGGGCAACAGAGTGAGACTGTCTCAAAAAAAAAAAAGAATTTCCCAAGAACCGAATAAGTGTAATCTCATAGAATGTGAAAATGTTGATAGTATTTGTACTTAGTGATACATTTTCAAATGTGCTGACGTTAATCATTCTCAGATAGGCTTTAACAGTGTTTTTAGCTCTTAACGTCCTAAGTGAGGTCCAAATGCCACTTTTTCACTAACAACCCGAAGAGAGAACACAGTTGAAAGCTTCTTACAGAAGAGGAGTGAAGTGTTGTGCAGTGGTTACGTGTGGACTTTTAAGTGAGATGCAGGTTGGACTCCTTGCTTTTCCTTCTACCAGCTGTAAGACCTCGAGCACATGATTTAACTTCTCTGGGCCTACCCTCTCCCACCACCATTGGTAAAATGAGAATAATAGTATCTATACGATGGGGTTATTGTAAAGATTATATGTGATTATGTATACAACGTGCTTTGAACACAGCCTGTAACAGAATTCTAATGTTTCTTAAATAGTCAAAATTTAAGTCAAAGTGGGTGAAATGTGTATAAATTCCTAAAACAAAGTATTTTGCAAATATACTGTTTCTTAAGGGATAAATTCCAGAGAAATTGGCCTTTGTGTAGTCCTTGCAATAAAAATGATTAATTCAGAAAACAAATCTGATCCTGGATAACTGACCTATGGTTCCCAAGGGACCATTAGAATTCATGCAATTAATTAATTAGGCACGCAACATCCTAGTGCTGAACCACTGTTTACATCAACTCTCTACTAAACTGTACTAAATCTGGCTATGAGATATTTATCTGGAATCTAGTGTCAATATCCCAAAAGTTTCTTCATTTTTAATAGAGATTCCAACTATTTGTGAAAACCCAGGCACTCGGTTGGCCAGTTACAACCGGGATAAATCTTGTCTTTCAGTCCCAGCACCTCATGCTTATGTGCCAAATAATCCACCTAACAATTTATTTCAAATATTTATTGAGTGCCTTCTATGTTCATATAATAAATATTATATTCAAGAGTACGAGAGGAAAGAATGCAAGCCACTAGGCTGCTATGGAGGTCTTCATCTTTTGAGAAATACTGATGGCGAACGAACCGCTCTATGCCACCATGTCTCATTCAGCGTCGCTGGGGAGAGGTGGCCGGGATGGGTGAGCCCCAGCAGCAGGCCCTCAGAGGACAGGCACATTTCCGGTAACAGCCTCATTTCCCTCAGGTCCCCAGGGAAGGGGGGCGGCCAGCACTGCCGATGGCATCGGCTGACATCACTTGTTCCGGAGCATGGGGAGCGCGGGGCCGCCTGGCCCACCTCATCCGTCGCCTGACTGAATTAACCTCTCGGTTCCCGGCTCCTGCCACGTGAGGTGCCCAAATATGGTCACAGTCCGGAGGGGCCAAGAAGCGCTTGCCTTTCTCCTGCTAAAGGGGAGGAGGGAGGCACAAATGTTTAGAGTCAAACACAATCTGAAGGAAAGCAAGTGGGCAGTCGGGTTCGCTCCTGGGCGAGTTGGAAGTCAGCGGCCGGAGAAGCCCCCGCCTTGGGTTATCAGTCATTTAATAAACCCCAGCTAAGCCAATGTCCCCGGGAGGCTATTTGCTCCCCCTCTCTCTTGCGGTCCCCTCACCTTCTGCAGCTCCGGGTCATCCCCGTAGCTCTTGTGCCGTTTTGGGGACGGGAGGGCACCCTGGGGGCCGGGTGGGCTGCTGCTGGACGCGCTGGCGAGGCGCGGCCCCGGGTCCCGGCAGCCCGGGGAGATGCTGCTGCAAGGCGTGTCTGGCTGTGCTCATGTGATGCGGCGAGGGAAAGCCGGGGGGAGGGGGCGGAGGCTCAGAGGTGGCTTTTTTTTTTTTTTCTCCTTTTCTTTTAAGGAGTTTGCTGCGAGCGCGTCTCCTTCATTCGCAGGCTGGGCGCGTTCGCAGGAGGACGGCGACGGAGGAAGGCGCTCTTGGGACCTCGCGGGCGCGCGTCTTCTAGCTCTTGCCCGCGTCCCTGCGATTTGGGGAAGGCGTAACCCGGCGGCTGGGCACGGGAGGAGCGCGGAGGAGCCATGGGCGCCGGGAGCTCCACCGAGCAGCAGAGCCCGGAGCAGCCTCAGGCGGGGAGCGCCACGCCGGTCGAGCCCGAGCCCAGCGGCGGCGGCCCCTCGGCGGAGGCGGCCCCGGACACGACCGGGGACCCCGCCATCGCCGCCGCGGACCCCGCCACCAAGGTACGGGCGCGCCGGGCCACCTGCGCCGGGAGGCGGGGGCGTCGGCTCCCTCCAATATCGACCCGCGGGAACTTCCCCGCCGGTCCAGCACATCTGCCAACTCAGAAGCGCGAACCCCTCTTTCAGGGTCTTTTGCGCCTGGGCGGGGTCGTAGCCGCAGCGAGCGCGGCGAGGGGCTTGCATCTTTGTCGTGGGTCTCCAGGGGAGGCGACTGCGCCATCCGCAGTACTAAAATCCGCCCCTGCCCACCGCGGCTGAGCCTTTCTCCACACTCTTCCGGTGGGAGCGATCCAGCCCCAGGCGGATGGGCTGTGTTGGGGGGGTGGGTACCGTGGAGAACTGACCACGGCTGGGCATCCGGAGCTCCAAAGCGGGCCCCCGCATCCGAGATGCGGAAAGTCAGCTGTGGGGCCAGCGGCCCGGCCCACCCCCGGGCTCCCGGCAGCGTGCTGCCCTTGACTCCCGCTGCGCCGGAGCGTGCGGGTCTGGTACCCAGTCCTCCTGCGGCAGTGGCTCCGGCAGACACCGCCTTCCCGATGCGGAGAAGGCACGGGGTGTAGCTCGCTCGGAGCCAGGGAAAACCTGGGCAGGCGCTGCATTTCCAAAAGGAATGACAGGTTTCGCAAACAAGCCAGCGCCCTCCCTTTCCGCGCAGCTTTTGCCTGCGGACTCAGTTGGCTAAACACGCACTGGAGTAGTTAGAAGTTCTCGAAGGATGCGGTCAGAGCGTAAGAGAGAATTCCCTGTACGCTTTTCTAGGGAGGCAGTGCTGAAACTACCAGGATACTGGATTGTATAGTTTCCAGTCTTCACGGCTGGAATATTTTTTCTGGACCACTGCAGCCACCAAGGTTGTGGTTTGTCCCGATCGTTGTATTTTACATCTATTCTCCAGCATGTGTGTTCATTAGCAAGCCTTTGAGCTACGTATTTTGGGATATCCTTATAGAAAGATGTGGATAACCATCCACTTAATACTTAAACCACCGATGTGTCAAATTTGAGGATACAGAATATGTGGGGACCATTAAGAGTTATCTCAAGAGATGTAGATGTTCACAATGTGGGGAAACAAATGGAATCTAGAACTATGACCTCATTGCATTGACCTCCTTAGCTGTCCTAGTCTAGTTTGGGCTTAGAGACTGCTCTTGATAACAGTTTTCACCTCCAGTCTAACTCATAACTGCTTGTAAAGTCCATGGTCCCTAGATACTAATGAGTACCAACGGTTGCTATTACCATACAGATTTTCTAAGGGGTGCCTAATCTTCAGGCCCAAGGAATGTACTAACCTTTCGAGGTCCACATCACATTTTAATACTTATTGTACATTACGTTTTATTGCCAACTGCTTTTAAAGTGCTCCATAACCACTGTTTAGAGTCTAGTGATGAAAGTAATTTTAAGGCATAATTGCTAAAAACTTGCAATTGGGAGACTTCTTTCCCTTGGCTTTTATACTCCTTCAGGTCTTACTAACTGTTGACACTGAAATATGGGACTTACTCCCTCTCCAATAAACTGGAATTTGTTTATTTTAAAATACTGCTTCCATTCTCTTTTCTTTTTCCTTTTTCCATAACTGCGTTCTTCTCTTTAGTAGTCACCACCATCTTAAAACAGCCCACAACCTTTTTAAAAACAAAATTACTTAAATGTCATCCATAATATCATTGAGCTTGTTGGCATACTGCCCAGTTATCAATTTGGAGACAAATCAATACACTTACTTGTATCCTTGGAATATATGTAGTTTTCATATTAACTAGCAAAATTTATTACTCAGATTCTGAACTCCTGAGTCTTTTCTAAAGGACTCCGAAATTAAGAATGACTCAGCACACATAACTCTGGCCTCCCCTCCTCTTGTTATGCTGCAATTCCTGACCTCCCTACAATCTCATCTGCCACTCTAGGCTCCCATGGTACCATGGACCCTTTGTGGGTTTAGTGGCTTGACTAATAAGTGTTCCCCTGGCTGTTCTGAATGCTCCATAAGGGCAGGGGCCTGGTGTTGCTTACAAACGGTGTTCCTCCACGTGTGGCGTGCTGCCTGGCCCATAAGTCAGCTCTCAGTAAACACTTGTGGGAAGAAGGGAAGGGATGATACTTGCTCTTTGGTTTTGATTGGAGATTGTCAGGTTGGGGAATACCTTGGCCTGTCTACTTTTTCTACAGTTTAACCTTTGTCTCATTATCATGATCAGTCTCATGTATCAGATTATGACTAAGTCAAGTCAGTCTGTTTGGTTATTAATAGATTAAATGAATAGTCTGGCAAAATACTCAGATTTGGGGGCTTTGGTTTCTGTTTCTCTTAGAAATAGAGTGGCTTGTTAGCATTGCAATTTCAAATTGCCTTTAATCTCAAATAGACAAATTTAATAATGCAAGTGGCTCAAATGAGACCACTCTGAGTTACAAATGAGATATGTTGAGTTAGTTATAAATTATATCTTGAATTTTCTTGATGGGTCTGTGGACATTTAGGCTAATACATCATTTTTCCTTCTTGGATAGAATGCTGACCATTCATTAAAGGTTACTAGATTTTTTCTAATATCATATGCATACTGTCTATTTAGTAATTCACCTTACTTTCATTTTTTCTGCTACTTTTCGCTATCACTTAATTCACTGAGCAAGTGCCCGTAACTCAAAAGACATTGTGCTAATTGAAGTATCACTTCTATTAGGTCAAATGGAGAGTTCAACAAGCTTTTGATTACTCAAGCTTGACATTTAGATGCACTGAGGCAGGAATCTTGGTTCTGTGACAGATGGAAGGAGTCTTCTAGTCAATCTTTTACAATCTTTATGTGTAAATTCTGGGGGGAAATGAGTTATTTAATTAACAGATTAAATGAGTTAATCAGTTATTTGCCAGGTTTAACTTTGAGACATGGCCATTTTGGTCACTTTGGCTACTGCAGGGTACAAGAAGATTAGATCTGAAGGCAGGAGGTTAGTTAAGTGAAAGTCTCACATTATTTCTCAATTGTTTGCTGTTGTTTTTGTCTGTTTTTGCTTTTAAGACTAGTCAAGTGCAGTAGTGAGAAGGGGGGAAGAGCAGAGCAAGGACTTCCATGTGTAACTTTGAGATGACTCACTACCTTCGGACCAGCCAACTGTCTGTCTTTGAAAATTTGTCTTTGAAAGAGTATTTTCATTCAGGTGGCAATAGAGGATGGGATGACGAATGACCGTCCTACCGTCTCTGGCAAATCATGATTTCGGGAGACAAGCTCCAGGCTAAGTCTGGACAATCGTCATCCTGCCGAATTAGCCTTTCTATATTGTCTGCTCATTCAGTGATTTCCAGCTGGAAGCGGAACTGTGGTTAGTTGCAACGGGGTGAGGCCACTGCCCCTGGCAGGTGGGGAGATGCGGACTCTTGTCAGTCCCTCAAGCTGTGGTTCTGCTTTGTTACAAGAGCTGTGAATCACTAAAACATAAAGATGTACTTGAATAGAAGAACCCGTTGTCTGATTGGTAAATTTAAGCATGTGCTTGACTCTCGTGCATTAAAACAGACGATTGAGGTGGCCAGCTGCATTTCCCGATTCCTCGACCTTAGCAACCTTAGCCAACCTAAGGTCATGCTTCCTCCTACGTGCTCCTGTTTGCAGAATGGGAGGAGAGATGAAGATGGCCTTAATATGGCTACGTCACCAGTTTTACACTACAGGGACCAGAATTTAAGGTGATTAGAAGAGAATAGTATGTTTGTCAATAGAGTGGGGTTGCTGTGTGTATGTAGCTACGTGTATTCTTATGAATTTTCCCCAGTTTACAAGAGGTGCTACTTTCTGATTAGAACACATGCCAAAAATTGGGATGTGGGTGTGAGGATGGTTCTTTAGGATAGATATCCTGTGGGGATTGCAGGGCCTTCCCTGGAGTCCATTACTAGCTTTTAGGCTAGTGGATTCGAGAGATCAGTGGAGATTTCCACTCAAAATACTTCCCTTTGTAAGGAGCAGGCTTCCATTGTGCATCCTCTTTGGGCTGACTGATCTCTGTGCCTTTATAACTTTAAACTGATGTTATAAGATTGTTCTAGTTTGGTATTTTATAGGATAATTAACAAAATGGAAATAAAATGTTTTGTTTTAAAAGATCCTGTGATATTGGTTCTTTTTCAGCTTTAATACGTATTCAGTGCTTAGAGAACACCAATGCAAGAAAAATCAAGCTAAAATGGTGCTTATCCTTGGCCTGTATAATTTTATATACAGTAGTTATTCATGAAGTGAGAAATTAGGATTTATAAGACTAAGCATTCTGAGAAAAATATAGTCAGTACCTTTATCTCTTGAACGAACAAAACTAAATTTCCTTAAACTTAATTCTTAGTTCTGTTATAATCTAACAAAAATTATAATTTAGAATACATTTTAGTTTAAAATAATACAGTGGGAAAACATGAAAAAAGCTGGGGGAAGGGAGAAGCATTATATTGTATAAATGTGTAGCTTATTGCCAATAAATTATTGAAAAATCTATAATTAAAATAATTCGACTTGTCTATTTAGATCTTGGTCCATTTTCCTGCAAATTAGATTATGAAAGGATAGAATTTTGTATCTATAATCACCCTTTTGTTTCCTACTCATTAGTACATCTAATAGAAAGGTTGGGGTGAAGATAATAATTTGTAATAAATTTCAATTGTATATAACTTCATATTTCTCATTATGAATAATTAAGTTTACCCATTTGAAATTGACTGTACATCTGATATCATCAGTCTTGAATCATAAAGGCTTTATGAAGGCCAAAAGCATTTGTTTACTCTTACTAAAATGATTTTTATTAATATTAAAAGTCATTGCATAGCAGCATTCATTTTATTGTTTATTTAAAAAAATGTTAATGATTGAGAATTTAAATTTGTAAGTAGCATAATATTTCCTACAAATTTAAGTATTAAATAGTTTAAAACCAATGTTGATGGTTTCTTGCATACTCTTTAAAAACTTTATGCACATGAAAGTAGAAATAAAAATAGCACCGTTTTTGTTTTTCCTTTTAATGAATGAATAGAATCATATCACATGTATTGGGCAACTTTAGGTTTTGGACATCTTTTTATATCAGGACATAAATATCTACCTCCATTCTTATTAATTAGGCTGCATTTAGGGGTTGAAGCACCAGAATGATCTAACCAATCCCTTGTGTTTATATTTAAATTGTCCTAGTGTTTTGCTATAATAAATCAATACAGGGAACATCCTAGTTCAGATATCTTTCTGTGTGTGCAGATATATTCCTAGGATAGATTTCTAGAAGTGTAATTGCTGAGTCAAAGGATTTATGTGCATTTAAAGTTTTGATAGCTCTTGCTAAATTGACTTTGCATTCCCACTGTGTGGTGATGAGCACCTCTGGTCATGCCTTGCTTCTGTGGCTATCAGAGTTCTGACATCTGCCAGTCTGCTAGGTGAAGAATGGCACCTCAGTTTCCCTGATACCCTTTAAGTATGAGCACCTTGTCGTGTCTTTTTGGCCATGTGTCTTCTGTTTGCCTCCTGATCGTGAACTGGTCTGGCTTTCAGAGCATGAAAGGCCATGGTTTGTTTTACTATTAATTAATTTTTAAGGATTTTTACCCCCCCAGAAATTACTCAGATTGGGAAAAAGCAAGTTCAAGAGTAAAAATGCAGCTGAGGCAGAGCAGTTCTGTTCTTTGCTCCTTTTCGTTTCCAAAATTAGTAAACTGTCTTTAATTTTATTTGCTTGGACAATGACCTACTTGTCTAGCTATCACTTTAAAAACTTTTCCTCTGGGAACAATCTAAAATCATCTAATTGCCAGAAATTTCTTTACGCTTCTGATCCATGAAATGTTGGGATCGGGGATTGGGGACAGTAGAAATCCACCTCCTGGGAGAACAATAGGCTAATGGCCCTTCCCAGGATCCTTCACAGTCTTACAACAGCCTGGCTGTATTAACCGGAAGCCGTGGGTTTTCCGAGAAGAACGAAGGTGTTCAAAGTACTGGAAACGAGAGTCTTTCCCAGACGCTGTTAGGCTTCTCTTAATACAAGTATTCATTCAAGTTCAAAGGGTTTTGTCTTCCCTGATTTTTCTGTGATGTTTTTTAAAAGGGGAGAAGCCCTGTAGTTTCATTTTGCCTAATCTTAATCCCAGTTTTAGTAACATGTCAGTTTCATGTTTGATTTGAAAATGAGATAAGCCAAAATTTAAGAAGGGAAGAATACTATAGCTCATTGGCTGATTTTCTGTTTGTCGTTATGTAGACATTGCAAATTGTGGGGGTATCGAGGGATTAAGGTTTTCTTGGTTCCCAAACCTGGTGATGCAATTGAATCACCAGCGGAGCTTTTTAAAGACACCCCTGGATCCCCTTCTAGATGTATCGAATCCCTAGGCAATCCTAGGGTCTGGGATTCCATAGTCTTGAAATGCTTATCAGGTGTTCTGATGTGCCTGGTGTGGGCACCATTGCCTTAAGGGAGGGCCAGGGAGAGGTGGCCCAGGCCTAGGTGACACTAGGTGACAGCATGCACAGATTTACTGAGGTTGGAGCTTGTGTGGGTGGGACGCAGGACACATTTGAAGGAGAAAATAAAGGAGAATATTTCTTCTACATGCTTTCATTCCTTTTTTCTACTGTCTTAAAAACAAGTGTATTGCTAATGGAGGCTTTTTAAAATAGACTGTGCTCTCCAGGGTAAATAGGTGTTCAATCAGATGTTACTATCCTCACGGAGCTAGAAGGAGCTGCTTTCCAGTGTTCTCTCTTTCCTTTCCATCTGATTGCTTCTTAAAACCTCTTCCCTCATTTATTTGTCAATTTAAAACTTCCCTTGTGCTGGGTAAGTAAACAGTAGCTGAGAGCTTAGTATATAGCATTTGGCTGGTCCAAAAATCTATAAAGAAATCTTAAAATCTAACCAAGTCATTAAAGATCAAAATAGGGTTCTGGCTTTCTCGGCCACTTTTTTGCTGTTCGATCTCCATTCCATAAACATTTGTTTACTAGATTCTGTAGTCCAGGAACTATAGTAGGAACTGGGGAAACAAATTTGGTCCTGAAAAAGCTAAAGTCTCCTTTTCATATGTGGGTCTTTTTTTTTTTTTTTTTTTTTGAGACAGAGTCTCGCTTTGTTGCCCGGGCTAGAGTGAGTGCCGTGGCGTCAGCCTAGCTCACAGCAACCTCAAACTCCTGGGCTTAAGCGATCCTACTGCCTCAGCCTCCTGAGTAGCTGGGACTACAGGCATGCGCCACCATGCCCGGCTAATTTTTTCTATATATATTTTTAGTTG
>JAQIFY010003061.1:0-12852 GCA_028533085.1 Varecia variegata | reverse complement strand
AAAAACTTACAGTTACATAAACCAATATAACAAAATTTTAAATGGTTATATCTTTATACATGAAATAGGATTATAAGTTTCATTTTTTAAAAATGAGAGTTCAGAGTAAAAACTACTTATGAACAGACACCATCATCTTAACCATGAGGAGATGCAATGCTACCATACTGCCTTTTAACCACACCACCAGTTACAGCTTTTAGGGATAAGTAGGTGGGAAATTTAAAGATGTTAGGAGGCTTTGCTTTCAATTACAAAAGCCCATCTGAACGCAGCCTTCATGGGCTGTAGTTGAAGAAATTATTAAGAACTGAAAGACATGACACTTGTCTTCATTAAACTGTACTTTGGCATTTATTATCCCAGTCACATGTGTTCAAATGAGCTTCAATGCTTGTAAGCAAAGCTGGTCTCAGACAGCAACAAGGCTAAGACTCAGGCCCTAAGCAACCTGTAAGACCATGAAAAATCATCCTCTTAGCTGCAAAGTTCCCACTGAGGACGAAAGACTGGTTATTGTAGAGAATGCTTGCCCTTCACTCCCATGGCCCAGAAGTCTGGCCAGTGCAACCTTAATAATGGAGCAGGGGCTTTCTAGAGGGCTGACCCTCCTCATCCATACAGCTCTATGTTATTCCCCAACAGGGAGCTAAAATGCTGCAGCTGCTGTTTTTTAAATGTTTTTAGCTGTTTGTATTCATTTTGTTAATGTGTTCCTGGGTTTTGAAGTCAAGGGCACAGTGCCACAATATCACATGTCAAATAGAACAAAACAGGAGGTCAATGAGGGAATTCTAACTTTCAAAGTCCCCATGTTCAAGGCCTGATTTCTAAAAACCTCTGGAACCCCATTAACCAAAATGGGCCATGGAATAGAGCAGGCGATTATGAGATTTGTTAGATCAACATCAGTTACACTGAAAGTACTGAAAGCCATGATTCAGATGTGCTTTGGCGAGTGCAACTGCTGAGTTCAGCGACAGTGCATTTGAGAACCTGCCATCACAAAAGTTAGGAGCGACAATGGAAAAGTTATCCTATGCTACTCTTCCTTAAAAAGCAAAAACAAAAACAGCAAAATCAAAAACAGCATCCCAACGAGCCTGCCTTGAACAACACTGTCTTGGACTCCCTGGGAAAGAGGTCAGATTGCTTGCTTAAGAAGAAACACAGGTGGCTTGTACAGACCTCACCAGGCTGAGAGAGATCTCAAAGGAGGAGCCCAAGAGGTGGTCTGCAGGCTTCTCATTGGAGACATGTCAGACAAGTATATTCAATTCAAGAAGAGTCAAATTTGCTATGGCTACCAGAACCAGAGACAACACACACAAGCAAACCACATTCATCATTTTTTTTTTTAAATATGTGACTGGGATACTAACAGAAAATGCAGTTTAATGTAATTAAATAGAAAAGCATTACAGAGTGGGCACAATGAATTGAATAAGGACTTTGTATTCTATTTAGCAGTCATGCACATTGGTGACCAAGAAAGGATTAACAATTCATTGTCAAAAAGTCCTTTGAAATGGTCAGTGTTTTAAGGATGGCTGCAGCAGAACAAGGCAAACTGAATACTGGAATGAGACGGGAAAATCCATACCACCTAAAGACTGGTTCTGTGTTTTCTCTTGGGAGTTCCTCTAGAACAGAATTCAGGGTCTATTTATATTTTCTGCTATAGCACTCTATCAAGAGTAGTCTGGGGTAGAGAACATCGCCAGACCATGCCCACAGCCAGGGAAGAGCTGCTCCCTACAGGTTCCCAGGGTTGGGCCCAGGGCCCATTTCTAGGGCAGAAAGGAGGCATTGCCCATATGGGAAAGGCAATATAGGACGACATGGAGGACTTCAGACTTTGAATCTGTCATGAGAAAAGGCTATAGACTGTGGCCTACTCCTCATTGGAGAAAAAAAAAATGAAGGAATTTCTTAAAGTGGAAAAAAATGGTCTTAGCTCCTGTTTTTACCTGCAACAGGTGTCAACTGCTGATTGAGCATCCCCATTGGTGTTGGTGGTGGCACCACCCCCATGAGAGCCCCCACAGGGGTGCCTGCTCGGGGAGAAGCACTCGGCTGCTGTTGCTGTGCTGCTCGCTCTCTCTCCTGCTGCTCAGCAACTTTAGCTGCCCGCTCTGTAAAGGCATTTCAGATTTTCAATTCTGTTTTTAACCCAGGAATTCAAAATACCATCCATTGCATTCAACAGGACTAGTAAAAACACAGGCAACAGTTCTGTCTCAATGGAAGGAACAGTAGATGACTAGTCTCAACACAGGAGAAGTCGGGCCGATTTCACTTGGTAACCTAGAGTCCAGCTTTCCTATCCCATCTTGAGAACTGGTCTGCAAAGATTTCAAGAATGTTAAGACTGCAACACACATTCAGAAAGCACAGGTTTTATTTAAACACATCACCAGCATAACCACCATGGTTAATCTCACGAGGCACCCTGAAGATGAGAAGCGCTACCATTATTCTAGTATTAATAGCATTACAGATTATTTATAATTTCAACATGAAGCAATTCCATGGCCCATTATAATTTTTGGTACAATTGTTACTTACTATATTTCCTGATTCTTTGTACCCAATTTTACTAAGATTTGAGGATTCATCATTAGTGTCATGGGATTTAGCAGCTGAAGAAAATTAACTCTGTAAGGGAAAGGAGCTTACTGCCTCCTCCACAAGGTTTTAGGGAAAGTAAACACTAATTTCTACATTCTAATGAAGCAAAGAGGTCATGTTTAATAAATCCCAAGGGAAAAAAATGCATTATACTCGTACTCCAGATTACAATCATCAGAAGCAGGAAATTATATATACACATACTAGCAGTGGACAATATACTGAAAGAACCAGGTTTCCTGAAGCTGAGCAGTTCAATACTGACCATAGATCATCCTAAATCAGTGAAAATTCCAGAATCTACCTTATTTCATCCAAAAGGCAAGAAGGGAATTTGCTGTGGTAGTTCTGGGCTGTAGAACATCCTGCTACCCCTCATCCTCCCCCATTCCCTTGAGCTACCCTGCCTGAATCCCCAGAGCAAGCAGCCTCAATGAACATATTCCCAGTCTTTTTGGGAGCTAGCAGTCTGGACCTTTACTGGAGAACTCTAGAAACACTGTATTCCCCAAACTCCGACCATATAGGGTTTCTTCTGTTTCACCATTCATAAACAGGAAATCTCCCCACTCTTCACATGGGCAAATGGAGGCTGGAAGACAGGTAGTAACTTGTCTAAGGATACAGAGAGAACCAGCAACCTGTGGCCCTAACTACTAATATGATACTCTAACTGCCACACATTAACCCTCCAACATGGAATTCAAAAGACTACCATTGATCTGAGGGGGGGAAACAGCTTAAGGTCACATGGCTTTAAAAAGAATCAAGAAGCAACAGCTCCAGTCCTCCTTTAGTGTAAGAGTATGAAAGTCAAGCAAGTCAAAGGCCCCTTAGTTGTGACAGAATTGCATGCATAGACTTATCATTGCTCACAAACACTGTCCCAGTTTATAGATCCTTTGTACAATGAATGTGAGGGACAAAGGCTATTTGAACAACGTGTTTCCTTGAGCTAGCAGTAAAAAAAATTGATGATATAGACTTCCACTTTAAATTCTAGTATTTTTCACTATACAAATGACACAGTAAAATGCGAGAGCAAAAACACGAAGTTGAAAAACTAGAAAAATTCAGGCCTATGGATTGAATATTGGACTGGCTACCTGTTGGTTCTTTCTAGGAGAAGCCCAAGAAGGCTGTCTTGGAAAAAAGAACTTTTAAAACTAAGCCAGTCAAACTCCAAACTGTGGGTTTTGAATTTAATAGGTGAGAACACCAAAACTTCAGATATTATGTCTCAAACAGATGCTGTTGAGTCATGTAACTTCCCCTCCCTAGGTACTCACTGAATTTCTGACTCCTCTTTAAATTTGGCAGAATTTCCTGGAAGCCATCATCTCTCCCACTCTTCAGCCCTGCTCCAGTGTGTTTACCTTTACAATATCTCCAGATACCTCTCTCCTGTTCACATCCTAAATAACCAGCCATCCAGTACTGGCTTCATTTGCCTTAGGACAGGCTTTATATCCATGTTAGCTTAATTTCCAACACTCCTCCAACTGAATGGTATAGTTGGTCTTAACTTTCACTAAGGTCAGAAATGGCAAAGCTCCCCAAAGTTCTAGGTTCTTATGGAACTGACTAGGGTTTCTTAAAGAATGTTCTGCAAAATATATTAGTTCTTCAGGATATGAATAGGTATTACATGAATACCTGGTCAAATTTCAAAAAATGACAGATAATTAAAAAAAACAGGTTCTTTATTATAGGTCTTAAAGTCTTTAGCATGGGAATATGCATCATAAGTTTCCAAGAGAGAGTTTGGAATGCTCCTCGAAATGGTTTTCCCACAAAATGTTTTTTGGCTAAGCATCTTGCAGGATTAGGCTTCTCTGCAGAAGACCCTTAGAAAAGCCTGTCACATAATTTTATAATAAGCAATCAGTTGTAACAAATGAAAGAAATAAAACCTTTTTTTTTTTTTTAAAGGAGGGTTTCTTTGAAGACTTCATAAACTTTAATAAAGGGAGCAGCCTTAATTTACATTTGCTGGAAAATAGTGGGTTTGTACCCAGCAAAGAAGAGTTAACAGTTGACCACGTAGAGAGGAAAGCTCTAAACTGGCAAAATGAATCAATATATAAAATTCCAAATGGAAAAAATATAGATAAAAGGGCAATAGTCCTGCCTAATCTAATGTTTACTACTCATTTCTTTATTAAAGCCGTGCCTGATACTTAAAAGCAACAACAACAAAAAACCCAAAAATCTCTCTCAAGTATTTGTCCCTAAATGGCTAAGAATGGATAAATCCCTGAATGATAGATAGCTCATGGCCAAAAGTGATTTAATTATAGAGTAAAAGAAAAATAAAGGCAATTGAGCTTTATCAAAGAGACTCCAAGTGCCTTAAAAGTAGCTATGAATACAGACATAGCACAGGCCAGGACTGGCCTAGGAAACCAAAGCACTTCAGCAAGGCCTCAGCCTGTAGTTTGAATACATGGCTCACTGTCAGCCTCTCTCCCTCCCTCTCTTAAAAAAAATAAAAATAAACATACAGCTTATTGAGAGCTGTAACAGAAGATCACTGATTTTAAAAGGCCCTTTTCAGATGAATTTTAGTTAAAATTATATTTAATATCACTACACAATCATTCCCCAGCTCAACATATGTATGCTTATAGGACTCAATGAAAAAAAAAAAACATGCAATTTTTAATAGCAAAATATTTGTTTGAAAAATTTGGGGGTGGGGGGGAACCACACCAGGATCAGAGGCCAAGTCAGGGGTAGCGCTCTGCTTAGTCAGGACAAGACTGGCATCTAAACTGCTGTTGGGTGCCATTTGGAACGGTACTCAACACAAAGTTCATGTGGCAAGTGGTAAGAACAAGAGAGTAAAACCTGTCTAGGCACGTGCATGCCTGAAAACACCCCCTTGCTTGGAAAGCTGAAACAATTGTGCCTAGTCTCTATTTACCTTCATATTCTGCTTTCTTGGCTGTCTCAAGGTTTCTCCATTCTGTCCCCACCAGTCGGCTGAGCTCCCCGAAAGAGTAGTCTGGGTGCTGGGCCTTAATCACAGCTCTCATCTCACTGCTAAACAGGATGTAGCCACTCATGTTGATTTTCCGTTTGGAGCTTTCCTTCTTTGCACTGCCTTTGGCAGACTTTGGGGTAGACTGTAAGACAGAAAGCTCTTATGGTGCATCAGAACACTGCATTTAGTTAACCGCTCAAAAGTTTTGGAAGCCAGGAACATGTGATTCAATAGTTATTGTTTTATAGACACATTCAGTATATAGCTGGCCATTTTCTTGATCAAAACACACCTCTTACCATGTAAAAAATAAATGAAAGTGTCACTGAATTCCATGACTGCAATCTGTAATGGTGACCTCACAATTAAGTCTTGACAAAATTCCAAATGAGAAAAAAAATACCAATAGGGATCTCCCTCAACCAAAAGATGAGGTCCTAAATTAAGAAGGAGAAATTAAAAAGATATGGGCAATAAAAGCTCCTATTGCTTTTCTTCAGTATAAGGCAGGGATAGTCTTCTAACTAAACCTGCCATTAAAACAGCTATCTATGAAATTCTAGAAGATATTAAATTTTAAATTATTAATGGCATAATAATAAATCATTAGTGACATGACAAGATAAATGTATAATCTTTTTGTCAATTAAAAATAAATAAATACAGAAATAATAGCATTGAAAAAGAAAAAATCTATTTCTTCCTGCAGAATTCTAGGGTGAAGCTCACATGTGGAGGGTCTTGATGTCTCTTTACTTTGGTTTGAGTCTGTTGCAAACCAAAGGTGGGAATAAGACAAGTAACAGGAACTTGTCACCTTCACCTGTGGAGGTGTGTAGGGCATGAGGTCCAGCTCACTGGCCAGGGGAGTCTGAAGCTGAGGTAGAGAAGGAGGTTCAATGACCTCACTATCTTCTTCTCCCATCTCTTCAATATCATCATCTCCACCTTCTAACTCGGCAAATTTAGCTTCTAGCAACTGGATCTTCTTTTCCAGCAAAGGTGAGGGCTCCTTCTGAGGAACAATTGGTTTTCTGAAAGAAGTGACGTAAAAGAACTAAAATTACCTAATACCACTCCAGGACTGGTCAGAAAGCAGTGTTCTACCTTAATGTCTAGAAATGACTTCCTGCAATCTGCAATGTATACTCTAAGGGTAGCAAGGAAAAGAGTTTAAATGTGTATTTATGAAGTCACTTCCACTTAGAGATGTTTGTTTTTAAAGGATTCTTCTGAATACCCACAAAATCACTGGGTCCAAAGTTGGGATCTAGCTGCACTGAAAAGAGTTTGCATAATCTGTGGAACTGAGAAATCTCCTGACAGGATGTAAACCAGAACCAAGTATTTCTGCCTCCAATTTATAATTACTGCAGTCTAAGCCAAGGGCACTATTAGAACAGTTACCAGGTCTCAGCAGATGATGAAGCTTTTCCTTTAATCTTTAACTGAATTAATTGATATTTTCTACTTGAAATGTATATTCCTCTAGTTTAAGATGAAATAAAAACAAACAAACAAACAAACAAAATACCAGACTACATTTTTTTTTTTTTTTTTTTTTGAGACAGAGTCTTGCTCTGTCTTCTCAGGTACAGTGAAGCAGCATCATCATAGCTCACTGCAACCTCAAACTCCCCGGCTCAAGCAATTCTCTTGCCTCAGCCTCCTGAATAGCTGGGGCTATAGGCACACACCACCATGCCGGGCTAATTTTTCTATTTTTTGTAGAGATAGGGTCTTGCCCTTGCTCAGGCTGGTCTTAAACTCCTGAACTCAAGTGATCCTCCTACCTCAGCCTCTCAGAGTGTTAGGATCACAGGCGTGAGCCACAGAACCTGGCCCTGGACTATACTATTTTGGTATCAGTTAGCTGAAGTGCTCTTTCTTCCTTAGTTTTTTCAAGATTTACCTGAAGTAGTAAATTTCATCATCTACCACTTTAGCAGAGAGTGAAAACCTCTTCAGTCCCTTGAATTTCTTCATCTGCTTGTCACTTTCATTGTACCGGCTCTCACAAAGCAGAATGTCATTTTCTGGTATTTCAGTTGGTCTGCAGGAGAGGAAGTCCTTGAATGACAACACAGCACACTTTCCTGAAAGGGAAAATTGGAGAGAAATTAAAGGAGTAAATTGTGGTCATAGTTAATAATTGTTTCAAAATTTTACTATTTTTGAATTAATATATTCATATGATTCAAAATTAAAAAGATATACAAGGGATATATCTTTTTTGATATATTGGCATAAAGGTAGACTATATAGATCAATGGAATAGAACTGAAAGTCTAGAAACAAATCCATATAATTAGGCTTTTATGGGCAACTGATTTTTGATAAAGGGTTGAAGACAATTCAATGGGGGAATGAATAATTTCTTCAACAGACGGTACTGGGACCAGTACCATCTGGATTTCCACATGCAAAGTAATGAAGGTTAACAGAATTTCTTGCCCATGGTTTCTTTTGTTATCTTTTTTGCCTCAACTTATGTTCATTTAAATCTATAATTTATCTGGGAATTTATCTGAAGTTAAGATGTGAGATATGGCTACAATTTTATTTTTCCAAATAGCTATCCAGTTTCCAAATATCATTTTTTAGAGAAAAATTTACTTTTTCTCACTTATTTAGCATGACACCTTTATCATATATTAAATTATATTTGAACTTATTGCTAAACTTTCTATTTTGCTCAATTAATTTCTTTACTCACACACCATAAAATAGTTTTTATTATTATAATATTATTAATATAATGTTGTAATATCTGGTAAGGAAAGACCCCTTTTCACTATGCTTTTCAGAATTTTCCTGATTTTTATTTTGTTTCTTTTTTGATATGATTTTAAAAATCAGTTTATTTAGTCTCAACTTTCTAACAAGAAAATTCCCACTAGTATACCTATTTGGATTCCATTAAAGATTAATTTAGGGAAAATGGACACCTTTATGATGTCCAGACCTATCTAAGCACATGGTATGCTTTTCAGTTTGTTCAAGCATTCCCTCAATAGCATTTAAAAACTTTCTTCATACACATATGACACGTATCCCGTTAAGTTTATCCAAGGTATTTTATCTTATTACTGAATCTTTTAAAATAACAGATTTGTTCTTTATTTTATACTCAACCTTTCTTACTTCTCTGACTGTTTGCCATGGTTTCTTAGTTGATTCTCTTGAATTTTCATCTCCTTATTTTCCCTATTTTAGACTTCTGTTTCTTACTTCTGTCTAACTGCACTGGCTAGTACCTCTAGAACAATGTTAAGTAAGAGCAATAAGGACATCTGTATTTTGCTCTTGACCTTAACAAGAATGTTAATTCTTGTTAACAACTTATTAAATATTTACATGCAAAACAGGTCAGAAACATTTTAGAAGCTTAAAATAGCTACAAATTACTATCACTGCCTTGGACTTACACTTTATTTACATAATCCAAAGGCCTTTCAATTCAGAAAAGGGACAGTTAAGATTTTTCATATTTTATAGAAAGAAAAATATACATTTGGAAAGGGTAAGAATTCTGCTCACAGCTAAAGAGTGAAAGTGATTGGTGGCCCTGAAATGGATGTGATATCTCTGCATCTTGAGTTGGGGGTCCTAACAGACTCCCAAAAGACAGGAGTTTATGAAGCTGCATTTAACAAAGTACAAAAAATTTATAAAACCTGCTGGATTTTTATTGGAACTGCAATGAACCCACAGGTCAATGTGGGGAGAACTGACATCTTTACAATATTGAGTATTCTGGCTATAGACATGATAGATCACTTTCATTTATTTAGGGTCATCTTGAATTCCTTTTCTTTTCTTTCTTTTGTTTTTAGAGACAGGGTCTTGCTCTGTCACCTAGGCTGGGGTACAGCCGCACAATCATAGCTCTCTGCAGTCTCGAACTCCTGGGCTCAAGTGATCCTCCTGCTTCAGCCTCCTAAGTAGCTGGAACTACAGGCATGAGTCACTGTGGCCAGCTAGATCTTCTTTAATTTCTCCCAGTAGTTTTTTTATAGTTTTGTGTCTGTGTAGGTGTCTTATATATCTTTTAAAGATTAATCCTAGGTATTGAATGTAAATAGTATATTTATTTAATTTTTTGTTTATTGATGGTAAATAGAAATATAAATATCATATTTTCATTTATTAATTATACCTAATAGTTTATCTGAATATCTCTTGGATTTTCTATATACCTAATAAAATTTTTGAAAAAAAAATCGACCCTTTTGTTTTTTCTTTCAAATCTTTAAACTTTTTATTTTTCTTGCCTTACTGAGGAGAGTTTTAGTTTTAACTAATGAAGCACTAGAAAAACCTACTATGAAGGAAACAGAACCTGCAAATAAATTAGGAATTAGCATGTTTCAGGAGCCCCGGTTCTAGAAATTTTATCATCTAGTGGTTAAGTGTGGAGATACTCTCTGCCAGGTGTGACCATCTGACCATTGTTTAAGTTAATGAAGTCAGTTAACAGAACTTAACAAAGAACATATGTCTAACAGTTAGGAAAACAGGACTGCCTCCTTCTGTGTATGTAACAGAAGATGAAAAACTGACACCTCACCTAATTATCTTCAAAACTTCTATTTCAGAGAAAGAAAAAAAGTACAAAAATAAGATGTACATATAACAGTGTGTATAGTTAACACAATGAAATCATAACTCCTCCAAAGCTTATGTAATAAAACCCATTTTCTTTGGGGGTTGGGGAATACTGAATTCCACAAGCTAGGCTGAAATCCTACTTTGTGACTAGTACGTGCATTTTCTTTTTGGTTTCATCTCAAGATGAAGTAAACATATGTCTTACTCTTACTGTATGCCTGTTGTTCTGCCTAATATTGCTGGTACCTCCTTTCACTCTCCAAAGTGTCCCAGCTACCTATAAAACCAGCTAGTAGAGTGGGAAATGTAGGTTTTAGTTCTGGCCCACTCCTTGGGCAGTAACTTCACCTTTTTGAGAATATCAGCAACTTTCTTCTAGGGTCATGTTGAGAATCAAATGAGATCCTGGATATAAAACTGGTATTAAACTGTAGAATGCAACATATTCTAATAGATGTCTTTAGAAAGGAATTACTCCAAATCATTTCAGTGAAAATGGAGGAGGAGGGAGCTCCAAGGGCCATTCCTTCACAGAAATACTGAAAAAACCCAGGAAAAACTGTCAGAATCAACTTTATCTGAACTCTAGAAAATAGTCAAAAGTTTATAGCAATCAAGCAAACTAATTAAGGAAAAAACTTAACTAAGAAAAAAGTGACTGAAACTTGGCAGGAGAGCTTTAACTTATCCTCATTCTTCCCTCTGGCCCCCTTTCTGTCTCAGCAGCAGTCTTGAAGATGGCAGCCTGAATTCCTGGTGTGAGTTTTTGGTGCTGAGGGAGTACAGCAGTCCTTGTGCTCAAAGAATTGTGGATATCTGTTTTGATCTGTTGGGTGGCTTCCTTAAGACTAACACAGGTCGCCTGCCTTTATTTTGCCTAACTTGGAATTCTCTCAGGGTGGAGAAGTGGCTAAACTATTTTTGTTGAAAACATTTTATCTTAGTCTGTTTGTGTGCTATAACAGAATACCACAGACTAGGTAACTTATAAAGAAGAGAAATTTATTTTCTCACAGTTCTGGAGGCTGGGAAGTCCAAGATTAAGGTGCCAGCATCTGATAAGGGCCTTCTTGCTGCATCATCACATGACAGAAGGGCATGAGTGCAAGAGAGAGCAAACCTACTTACACAAGCCCTTTTTATAACACAATTAATCTGTTCATGAGGGCTCTGCCAAATAACTCCCAAAAGGCCCCACCTCCCAAAACTGTTGGCACTGGGGATTAAGTTTTAACCTATGAATTTCGAAGGTGACACATTCAAACCACAGCACATTTAATGGCAAATGAACCAGCTGCTGCCAGCTGGGACAAAGGCTATCTATCAGTTGTGGCAAACCATAGACATGCCAAAAAACCTGGGAAGAAAAAAGGTGGGGAGTGAGATGCTTTGGGGAATAAGGGTTTTAAAAGTTTCTACATATTTCTGGGAACCTATAAGGCCATGCACATGTCAACACTAGGGAGCATGCTCAGAAAAGACCTGAGAAGGCCCTAAGCTATCATCTCTGGCTGACCTTCAAGCTCTGCGCAAGCAGGAAGTAAACGCAAAGGCAGAGTGTTGAAGGTATGTTCCAACACACGCAGAGAACCCAGCTGCAGAGACTGAGAGGCTTTTTTTGCTCCAGGCATTTAAGAAAAACCCTGTCAAATCACTAGCGGATCATTAAGCTAACAGAACAGAAACTATAGTGATCACATACAACAAAGAATACAATCTTCCAAAAAAAAAAAAACATTAGGAAAGTCACCGAATGAACAACTAAAACCCATAACAAGCAGTAAGAACAAAGCCCGAGGAAGGGGATAGAATGTGATTTCCAGAGTTATCACATTATAATACCCTAAATGTCCAGTTTTCAACAAAAAATTATGAAGCATGCAAGGAAACTAAAGTATGGCCCATTCATAGGAAAGAAAGAAATTAACAGAAATTGCTCCTGAGGAAGCCCAGACATTGGACTTATTAAAAAAACTTTAAATCAACTGTCTTAAATATACTCAAAAAACTAAAGGAAACCAGTATAATGTCTCACCACATAGAGAATATCAATAAAGAGACAGAAATTATAAAAACTAAATTGAAATTTTGGGACTGAATAGTCACTGAAATGAAAAATGTATTAGAGGGGTTCAACATAAGATTCTGAGTGGGCAGAACAAGCAGTGTACTTGAAGAAAGTGTGAAAAGCAGAAAGAAAAAAAACTAAAGAAAAATGAAGAGTCTAAGATACTTGTGAGACACCATTAAGTGTACCCCATTAAGGTATAATGGGAGTCCCAGAAGGAGAATAGAGAAAGGAACACAAAGAATATTTGAAGAAATAATGGCCCAAATCTTCCCAAATTTGATGAGAGATATGAAAGAAAAAAACTATCAACTGAGAATTCTACATTTAACAGAACCATCCTTCAAAAATGAGGGTGAAGGCCGGGCGCGGTGGCTCACGCCTGTAATCCTAGCACTTGGGAGGCCGAGGCGGGCGGATTGTTTGAGCTCAGGAGTTCGAGACCAGCCTGAGCAAGAGCGAGACCCCGTCTCTACTAAAAAAAAAATAGAAAGAAATTATCTGGCCAGCTAAAAATATATATAGAAAAAATTAGCCGGGCATGGTGGCGCATGTC
>JAQIFY010003060.1:0-12853 GCA_028533085.1 Varecia variegata | reverse complement strand
TAGCCGCTTTGGAGTCTGGGGTTTCTCCTTTCGTTTCTTCATTCACTTTTGAGAGGAGGATGTTTGGGTTTCGGTTGGTCCTCAGGCCAGTAGATGCCTTTGCTATGTCGGGGGCTCATCCTAGGTCTACATTTGGCAAAAGACTGACATCAGAAGTGAGTGGAAAAGACCAGTAGTCTACCCTATAGAATCATCAGAATGCCCTAAGAGTTATTTTCCTAAATCAACAGTTTGTTTGAACAAGTGAATTTTCTAACTATTAGCATTCTAACTTTCCCATCATAGAGGGTGACCAGGAGGAGTAGCTTTGGCATGGGAGTAGCTTCGACATGGCAAGTAGCTTTGGCATGACGAGTAGCTTTGGCATGGGGATTAACTTTAAAGTTAGGGCTGAGGCAGACAGCATTAGAAGTCATTCATAGACAGGCAAGAGAAGGGAGACCTGGGAGATGAAATTACACGCCTGAAATTGCAGCAAATAGCAGTTTGTAGCAGCAAAAACAGCCCATAGTTTGCGGCATCTTTGGGTGCGTATATTAAGCACCAGGCTAAGAAATATATGTACCTTGTTTTTTGTAACAACCCCAGGATTCAGGTATCACCTCCATTGCATAGATTTTTAAAATTCACAGCTGAAGATCGGAGAGCTTAAGTAACTTGGTTGAGGTAACACAGCTCATAAGAGCCCCCAAAAGATGAGCGGTTGGAGGAAGACTCAACCATTCAAAACCATCTCGTAGGAAAGATGTGTGGTCTAGGTGGACTCCCAAAAGAATTGCAAGTAAAAAGGCAAACTGCAAATTCATCATCTGCTGATACAAATGTTAGCTCCTATTTTTAATCTCCCAACTCAGTAAATTCAACTTGCTCCAATTCCTATTTTAAATTATTTAAAAACCTGCAAGCACTTAGAATTACACATGGCCATTTAATTTCATTTGCAAATGGAATGTCAGGGGCTGGAGGCCGACCTCCCACCTTCCTGTCCTTCCGGCCCGGGCACGGCTGGGCCCTGAGACTGTGTTCTTGATCTTTCGTGGCCCTAGCCTCACGTGAGGCCCAAGTTCAAGTGTGCACCCAGAGCACATTTTGGGTGAAAATACAGCCCTGGGTGTGTTTTTCAGGAACACGACCATCTCCCTGCTGACCACGGATGACGCCATGGTCTCCATCGACCCCACCATGCCGGCAAATTCAGAACGGTAAGGGCTCCGCCAGCGCCATGGGCTTATTCCTGGATGTGTCTGACGCTTCTCTGAGAGACGTGAGAGGGTTTCTGTGATTTCCTTTGAATTTACTACTGCAGGGAAGTCTGAGTTCCAAGCAGAGATGGCGGGGTGGGGGTGGGAGGGAGCATGCGGGAGGCTCGATTGGCTCATCCTTGGCGGAGGAGTTAGTCGCTTTCCAAGACGACAGTCAGGGCAGGCACGGCTCTACGCTCACACCAGGAGCCCTCTGAGGAGGCCTTGTACAGAGGGGGAAACTGAGGCAAGGGGGCAAGAAGAGCAGCTGAGCCAGGCCCCGGGACCCCTGTCTCAACCTCAGGAAGGGCTGCGGGAGGCACCCTGGCCACAGCCTCTGTGGATAGTTAGCATTTACCCATTTAGAGCCAGTCCCCGTGTCCCTAAAGTGGCACGTGCGGGAGGATTCCGTGTACAGCAGGCGGGAGAGGCTGGGGACACGGGTGGGAGTGGGGCAGGCCTAGGGAGTCCAGCGGGGCTGGCTGTGCATGCACTTGTGAGCGTGTGTGACATAGGGAGGGGAAGGACACTGCCCGGGGCCCCTCCAGTCAGTGGCCTGCCCTGTGCCGGGTGGCCTGGACAGTCCCCAGCCATCTCCACTTCTATTCGAGGTTGGGAGAGGCAGGGTTTGAGTTGCGTTCCTGTGAGGCAGTGAGCAGGCGAGTCGTTAGGCGTGGGGTGTCCCTGGGGACCCCTCTCTGTTGGCCTCTGCTGATTACCCCCTGAGGGACTCCGTAGATGCTTGGTGACCTTTGTTAATCCCGTGATCAGGATCTGCCCAACTGACCCGCGGCCAGCTCTGCACCCACGGCAAGAAGCACATGTGGGCAGACGCCCACGTGTCCCCTGGCTGCTTAATATTTGGGCTCCACTGATGGCATGGCCTGGGACCCCCACTTAGGCCCCCAGGGGGTCCCCCAACCCAAGGTGTGTGTGCACCTGTGCACCCAGGATGCACCTTCCCTCCTTCCCCCAGAACTCTGCTGTCCCAGTCAGCGAGGTCCTAGTGGACTGTGGCCGGCACCATCCGGGTCGGTTGTCTTCCCCGTCACCTTGAGGCCCTGACCAGGCCTCCTCCCCAGCCAGCTGTGCCCGTCGGCCTCCCCTCCCGTCCTCAGCTGGGGCCTCCGAGTCTCGGCCTCGGCGCTCCCCCGAAGGCGCTGGGCTAATTGGCTCCCCAAAGGCTCCACGAGGATCTCGTAAATCTCAGTACCAGCTACGGCACCGCTGGATCTGGCTTCAGAAGGCCAGTCCCCGAGTGGCCTGTCACCCCTGACACCCACAGACTGAAGTCTCGTCCGAGGGGATTTCACGCAGCCAGCGCCTGGTCAGTGCAAGCTGGGTCTCTGATTGAGGGAAGCTGCATTGTTTTTCCTAAACTCAATTAAAACTGTCTGTCTGCAGAGGTGTCACACGGGCAGGGCACAGGGGCAGCTCCCCTTGGCCCCAGGTGCCTCTGAGAAGAGGAAGCATCGGACACACCAGACAAAGCCCTCCGAGCCCACGTGTCTGAAATGCTGTCTTGTGAGATAAAATAAATGCCTGAGTCAGAGACAGAGACAGACGGATGGACATACTGTGGGCCCAGTCGTGCCACTGGGCGTGGACAGGACACCGTGGCCGTGGGTGTAGATGATACGGGTGGACATACAGACACGGCAGGAGAAGAGAATAAACTCACTGCCAAACCAATGGTGACCGCAGGCAGCATGTGCCGAGACGTGGATGTGGTCCCCACGCCCTCCTGCGCCATCATGTCATTCGTCCCCTCTTCCATTTCCTCTGCCACCCTGCATCCAGCCTGCCTCTCCCACCCAGCTGCCAGGTTCACCGTGGTCAGACACCGCCTTCTCCATGGTGGCCTTGTGACCTCTGCCCCGCCAACTTCTCCAGCTTGTCCCATGCCCCCCACCACCAGGCTCAGCCCCCAGGGTCGTGCTTCTTCTGCTCTGCTTGTCCCTCAGGTGCCACCCCACCCCGCCCCTCACGGTCACTCTGCCTCCTCCCTCGGCGCACACCTCAGTCTGAAATGGCCTGGTTTGCTCATTGGATGTTTTCAGTGCTGTCTGCCCCTCTGGGCTGGAATCCCTGTCAGGGAAATCCGGCCTTTCCACTGCTGGACGGCCAGCTCCTGCCGGAGGTGGCACGTGACAGTGTTCAGTCACAGTGGGGGAATGGACGAGTTCAGCTCATGTCCCCGTCTCCTCCTTTCTCTACCGCCCAGAGCGAGAAGCATCTAAACGGTTCATATCACAACATCACGTCAACACATCTGGCTTGGTGCTTAATTCTGTGCCCGTGGTTCTCAGCCGGGGGCAATTTTGTTCCTCAGGGGACGCTGGGCAGTATCCAGAGACAATTTTCATTGTCACAAGGGGAAGGGGTGCCACTGGCATCTGGTGGGTGGAGACCAGGGGTGCTGCTCAGTCCACGGGATGCCCCCACAAACTCACTGGCCCGGTGTGTCAGTGGCTCACCTGACCCGGGGTGTCCATGGCCCACCTGGCCCAGGGTGTCCCTGCTGCTGCCGATGAGAACTGCGTTCCGTGGTCTTCTCCCACTTTCTCTTTAGCTATGGCCGACCAGCCTGCGCAACAGAAAGAGACCCCATGTCTACAAAAAAATAGAAAAATTAGCCGGGCATGGTGGTGCACACCTGTAGTCCCAGCTACTAGGAGGCTGAGGCAGGAGGATCACTGGAGCCTAAGAGTTCGAGGCCACAGTGAGCTATATGGTTCACGTGGCGGCTCCCGTTCCCCAGCTCAGCAGCCCCGTGGAGAGGCCGCCTCCGTGTGCTTCCGGGCAGAAGGGGCTGGGAGGCTCCGTCCCAGTGCACGGGCAGGCCCAGGAGCCCGGTGGCAATGGAGGGCCGTCCTCCCCAGCGTCTCCCACGTGGGAGAAGTTGCCAGACACCCCTCTCCCGCTCTGCTCCCGCCTGCAGCGGGGTGGGTCCAACCTGTGCTTGGACGTGGATGTCGGTTCCACAAGAGCAGGAGCATTTTGGTCTCGTTCACAGTGGTGTCACCAGCACTGGACTATGGGGGCACGCAGTAAGACGGATAGAATGGAGGAGGAGATGAACAAACACGTGAATGACACGAACCTGTATTTCATTTTGATACATTCGTTCCCAAGTTCATTTGCTGAGACAGAGGGTTACCTCTTTGGAGTTTCAGTGGGGTTGCCGCCTGCTCTCCCTGGGGTGGCAGCAGCCCACGCACCACCAGCAACACCCGTGAGCCCTTCCCTGTGTCCTTGTGGCAGTCCTTTTACCGGGTTTCAGAATCTGGCTGCACCGCTGGGTAAAATAACCTCTCTCTCGAGGTTAGCCCCACTTGTGCTGTCCGCTCCCCCCGCAGGCCATTGCCGAGTCCTGCTCGTTGCCTGTTTTCCGCTGGCTAAGTCATCATTTCCTGCCAGAGGCCCTTGTGTGTCAGCCTGGGTAACCGTTTGTGTCGTGCGCATTGCCAGCGTCCTCCCCATCCACCCAGGTTCTTGGGATTACTGGGGGTGACATCACTGAGACACCGGTGACTTTTTGACTTGTTGGTCTGGGGGTACAGTCGCCATGACCCAACCGAGCCAAGGCGAGGAGCCCTCCGCACCCGCAGGGGCGGGAGGCACAGGCGGTTCCGTCGGCTCTGCCCTTCCCGGCTCCGGGCTGCGCGTTGATTGGCAACGGTGCCAATGACGGAATTTGTTTCATTGCCCAAATATGAACGTTATAGAGGAAGTTATCGTTTAAATGATATATTTAACATTCATCTGAATGAAGAAACTCAGAACAGCTAAAGAAACTAATTTCAAAACAAACCAAAAAAAGCCTAATCCACTGAATCCTAATTCACGCCGGGACTTATCTCTCCCGCCAGACGGGCAGCCTTGACAGCATCTCACGATGGCACTGTCTTCTCTCTTGCAGCACTCCCTACAAAGTGAGACCCGTGGCCGTCAAGCAACTCTCTGGTAAGGTGCTGAGGTCATTTTTTAAATTAAAAAGAAAAAAAGAATGATTGAGCCTGCACTGTGATTAAATATGTATTAGTTAAGCGTTTGAATCTACAGCCCGGTACCATTAAGAGTCTGAAACGTTATATATACCACTGTGGAGGCTCTGCCCACGACAACCCTCTGGGACCCCCCAGTCCCTGAGGACTCAGCAGATGCCAGGCGACACTCCACTCTGTCTTCCCAGCCCACGCCTGTGCCCGCCACGGTGGCTGCCAGGCAGGGCCATCTGCAGCCCGTGCAGCCGGTCGTGGTGTTGTGTTAGAATTCCTTTCCTTGTGGGTTTTATGTCACTTTTATTTATGTATGATTTGTGCATAACAAAATGATCCCACTTAAGTGCCTATTTTGATGAGTTTTGAAACATTTCTACACCCTTGTAACCATCACCAAAATCAAGACACAGCCTTTTACGTAGCCTGGAAAGTTCTCTCGTGCCTCCCAGTTTTTCTCTGTCCACGGCCGACCTGCTTTCTGACACCACCCGCAGGACTTGTCTCTGAGAGTTTCATAGGAAAGAAATTATATAGCATGTGTGCTCTCTTTTGACTCGACAGAATGTTTCTGAGATCCACCCATGTGGTGTGTATACATAGTTCATTCCGTTTTATTGTGGTTCAGTTTTTGTTGAAATTACCGCAGTGAGTTTTCCATTCACTTGTGGGTGAACGTTTGGGTTGTTTCCAGTTTGGGGGCTTTTATAAATCAGGCTGCTCTGGGCATTAAAGTACAAGTGTTTGTAGGAGTGCCATGGTTTTGTATATTTTACTTTACTTGGGTAAATACCTATATACCTAAGACACCTAAGACCTTGCTAAGTTTTTTGTGAAGTTAAACATATGCTTAACCATCTTCCCTAAGAGTGGGATGGAAGAGCCTGTAGGATGTGCCCCCAGTCTGGATGTGTCTGACATGTTCCTCATGATCAGCCTGGGCATGGGGTTTTTGGAAGGAGCGTGTGTGTGATGTCCACATGACATCACTGGCTTCTCCATGGTACAGTTCATGGAGCACTGCTCATCTCCTAACTCATTCTTCTCTGGAAGCAAGTCACTGAGTCTAGCCCACCTAAGGGGGGAGAAAGAACTGAAGTTCTTTTCTCTCTGCGGATGTCCGTTTGCTCCAGCACCATTTGTTGCAAGATGGTCCTTTTCTCCCACTGAATTACCATGACACTTTGGTCCACAATCAATGGGCCATTTATGTGTGAGTCCTTTTCTGGGCTTCATGTCCTGTTCCATTAATATACATGTCTGTCCTTAAACCAGCAGCACCTGTCTGGATTACTGTAGATTGATAGCAAGTCAGTCAGGTAGTGTAAGTTCTCTGGTTTCTTTCTTCTTTTTCAAAAATGTTATTGCTTTTATTTTCAAATAAATTTTAGAATCAGTCTGTCAATTGATACCAATAAAAGAGTCTGTTTATTAGGATTTTGATTGAAATTACATTAAATACACAGAAAAATGTGGGAAGAATTAATATCTTCATAATGTTGAGTCTTCTAATTCATGAACATGGTATACCTCTCCACATGTTTGGGTCTCTTTTAATATCTCTCGATGATGTGTTATAGCTGTCAGTGTAAAGTTCTTGAATATATGTTGATAAATTCATCACTAAGTATTTCATATTTTTAATGCTATTATCAATGGATTTTTTTCAAATTTCAATTTCCAGTAGTTTTTAGTTCATAGAAATTGGCTTTAGTGTATTGACCTTGCTAAACTCATTTATTCGGTCTAGTACCTTTTTGTAGATTTCCCACGATTCTGTGATGATTTTCTACATCTGCCAATAAAAAATTGCTTCCACCATCTAAATCCTGATGCCTTTTCTTTTTAGTTCCTTGCCTTGCCTGTTGTACCAGCTAGGATGTCCACCACAGTAGAGGAATAGGTGTGAGGTGGAGATCATTGCTTTATTCTTAATTGTAGGAGACATGTGAAAAGTCACATGTGAAAAGTCAATTACGATGTTAGCTGTAGGTTTTTTTATGGATGATCTTAATAAGGTTGAGAGGGTTTTGTTAGCTTTTTCTTCTATTTCTAGTTTGTTGAAAGTTTTAATCATAAATTGGTGTTGAATCTTGTCAAATGCTTTTCTGCCTCTGTTGAAATTTCTCTATTCTGTTAATAGTGAATTACACTGATTGATTTTAAACCGTTAAACTAACCTTGCATTCCTGTTATAAGCTCCATTTGGTCATGGCATATTATTTTATCTTTTTGCTTGGGATTCAATTTGCAAATAATTTTGCACCTGCATTAATGAGGGATGGTGTTCCATAGTTTCCATTTATTATAATATGTTCATCTGGTTTTGAAATTAGGGTAATGGTGGTCTCATAAAATTTGTTGAGAAATGTTCCCTCCCCTTCTATTTTTTGGGAAAGTTTGTGTAGGATTGGCATTATTTCTTCCTTAAATGTTTGATGGAATTCACCACTGAATCCATCTGGGCCTAAAGTTTCTTTATGGGCAGATTTTTAATTATGAATTTAGTTTCTTTATTAGATAAGAATACTCAGGTTGTATATTTCTTTGAGGATTAATTTCAGGAAGTGGTGTCCATTTCATCCAAGTTTCACCTAAGAACTTACTAGTGTGGTGTAGTCTGAAATATGTCTTTGCTATCCTTTTTGTCTGTGGAGTTTAGGAGAATCCCCCCTTTCATTCGGGGCATTAGTAATTTGCATCTTCTCTCTTTTAGGTTAAGCTGTCGAATTAGAGATTTATAGTTTTTATTGATCACCTTTGGCTTTCTTTGGTTTCCTCCATTGTCTGTTTATTGTTTCATTGATTTCTCCTCTGTATTGGGTCTCCCTCCTGCTCTCTCCAGGTTTGATTAACTCTTCTGGCTTCTAAAGGTGGAAGCTTAGATCGTGGATTTTAGACCTTTCTATATATAACAATTTAAAGCTAAAGATTTCCTTGTAAGCATACTTGTATCCCATACATTTTCACATGTTGTGTTTTCATTTTCCTTCTGCTCAAAATATTTTCTAATTTACCTTGTGGTTCCTTCCCTGACCCGGTTTTTATTTAGAAGTGTATGATTTAATTCCCAAATATTTGGGTATTTTCCAAGTGTCTTTCTCTGTTATTAATTTCTAAGTGAATTCCATTAGGATCAAAAACAGACTCTATTATTACAGTCTTTTTTAATTTATTGGGATACATGGTTCATCTTGGTGACTATTCCGTGGCACGTGAAAGAATGTGTATTTTGCTATTACTGGGTGGAATATTCTGTAATTGTTGTTTAGGTCAAGTTAGTTGACAGTGTAGTTCAGGTTTTTTGTATCTTATTTTTTGTCTACTTGTTCTAGCACTTACTGAGAATGAATATTAAAATATCCAACTATAGTTGTGGATTTGTTGATTTCTTTTCTCCGTTCTGTCAGTTTTTGCTCCACGCATTTTCAATTTCTGTTATTAAGTGCAGACTCATCTAGGATCACTAAACCTTCTTGATGGATTAACCCCTTCATTATGAAAATTTATCTAGATGCTATTCCTTGTTTTGAAGTCTTCTTTCTGTGTCTCATATTAACTCCCGCTTTCTCATCCTGAGTGCTCACATGTCATGGCCCTTTTCCTTCTGTAATTGGATATATGTCTTTATAGTTGAAGTGCATTTCTTATAGGCAGCAGTTATCAATTTGGGCCATTTCAGCCTTTTAATTGACGTTTTTAAACCATTTACATTAAATGCAAATATAGATATGGTTGAGTTTTAATCTGCTATCTTGCTATTCATTTTCTATTTATCGTTTTTAGATTTTTTTCTCTTTTCCTACCTCTTTTGGATACTGAGCATTTTTCAATTTAATACTTTTTGTCCACTCTTGGTCTATGAGCTATACTTCTTTTTTTTATTTCTTTGTGATTCTTCTTGGTTTTACAACACGTACCCTTAACTTACCACAATCTGCCTTTAATCATATCATAGCACGTCACTGAGACGTACGACACAGCAGTGTACTTCCATTTCTCCTGTCTCACGCTCTGTGCTTTATGTCGTACGTTTTACTTCTACATGTGTTTGAAACCCACAATTCACTGTTGCTATGTTTTGCTTTCAACGGTCAATTATGTTTTCTGTTTCATTTCTTTGTGTAAATCCAGGTTTGCATCTGGTGCCATTTTTTTTTCTTCCTTTTGAACTTCTCTTAACATTTCTCATATTGCTGCTCCTCTGACAACAAATTTGGCTTAAAAAGTTTTTATTTCACCTTTGTTTTGGAGGGGCAGTTTCTTGCCATATAGAATTTTAGTTTGACGGTTTTCAGCACTTTCAGTGGGTCTTTTCATTGCCTTTTGGCTGGAACAGCGTCTGGTGAGCGTCGGTCTGCAATGGGCCGTGTCCTTGTTTCTGTCTGTGTTGTGCCCCTTTCCCAGACTGCTTAGATGTTCCCTTTGTCACTAGTTCTCAGGGATTGGTCACGGTGGCCTTGGTGTGGTTTTCTTTCTGCTTAACCTGCTCGGGGTTCCTTGACCTTCTTGGACCTTCAGCTTCACATTTTTCATCCAATTCGGAAGTTTCCCACGCTCTACTCTCCTCCTCCTCTCTCCTTGGGACCCCAATCACCTGAGTGGTGTCCCCGGACTCACTCGGGCTCTGTTCATTTTTTTCCTCTGTTGCTTGAGTTTTCTTAGACTTTTTGTTCTATCTTCAGTGTCATTGGTCTTCCCTTCCACATTGCCTAGTCTGCATTAATCTCACTCAGTGAAATGTTCATTTCAAGCATTGCATTTTTCATCCCTAGGAATTCCGTTTTGCTCTTTTTTTATATCTTCCATTTTTATATCTTCCATTTATCTCCTCATCGCGTTCAGGCGTCGGCTTCGAAGGTCGTTGTAAGGACTCCAGCTCCAGCCCTGAGCGATACGGGAGCTGTGAGCAGGTTCTGAGCAGAGAAGTGACATCACCAGGTTATATTTATAAACCTCGCTCAGACTGCCGTGCTGAGACCACGCAGGGGCAGCGGCAAAGGTGGAAGCAGAGACCCTTGAGGGGGCCTCGGCAGCGATTCCGGCGGGAGGAGAGGGAGGCCCAGGCTGGGTGGGGGGGAGTGGCCAGATTCCGGGATGTTCTGAAGGAAGAGACAAGTCTTGTTCCTGACCGAATGGGAGTGGGATATTAGGTATTAGGGCAAAAGGAGTCAGAGAAGCCTCCGGTCTGTGTCTTAAGCCACCGAGTGCCACTGCCCAGGGTGGTGCAGGGCAGTGGGAAGAAGGGCGCTGGTGCCTGGATGCCCCCCAGAGCAGGGGGCTCAGAATAACAAAGCCCCAGGAGCAAAGAAACAAAAAGCAGGCCCAGCACAGGGGGCCGGACAGGGCTCGGCACAGGCAGCCCTGGCCAGGCCAGCTGCACTCAGAGTATCACTGGAAGAAGGAAGGTGGATCTTTGGGTACCTTTGGGGCCCCACCTAGCACCAGTGGGAGATGGATTTGGGCTCAGTAAGGGACAGAACTTACCAAAGGTTAGAGCCAGCTGTAAGTCACGTCGGCTGCCTTAGGGACGGAACGCAGGGGTCTGGCCGACGGCTGGCGGCTGCGGGCTGTGCCCTGCACCCAGCAGGCACTGAGTTGGTGTCCTCTGAGGCCCTCCCAGAGTCCCGGTCCTAGGGTCCCCAAAAACCGAACTGCAATGCACAAAGCCTTGTATTGATCTTAGCATTGTAATACTCTGAGTAAAGGAACAACAGGAGCATTTCTCCTAACTGTGCCAGGATGAAAAAAAAATAGAAAACCCCTCGGGTTTTGCACCGTCTACACGGGGGCCGGGCTGGCTCAGAAGCATCTGGCCATGTCAGCAAAAGCGCAGGGGTGTGACCGCCTTGAGAACGTCCGCAGGGCCCAGGCTCCGGCCAGCCGCACCCCACACGGGGCCCTGCAGGTGGCAAGGGCTTGCTGTTTGTCAGGCAGCACATGGTGCAGCCCGGAGGGGACCAGAGCTGCATCCCCTTCTGCTGGACCGGGCAGGATGTCCCCCTTCAGAGACGACAGCAGCCCAGTGAAAGGCCCGGCCAGCCGCGGGTCTGCTCTGTCCCTGTGAACCTGCCTGGCAGTGCCACGTTCACTCTGCAGCGAGGGGTTGCCGGGTTTCCAAGGGCCCCACTGTCCCCGGCAACAGCAGCCCGTCCCTCATGGGCCTGCCTTCCTGCCCGGTCACGTTCCCGGCCAGGTTAACACGACCTCTGCCCGGCCTGGGGTGCGTGGGGCCCCCTGCTCTTCACGTGGGCTGGAATTCTGGGGTTTTCTTCTGGGAAAAAGGTGGGGTCAGGCAGACCCTCATGGCTTTCTTGAGACAAGCAGGAACAGGGGGCTCTGTGAGAAATACGTTTGGAGAACATCTTTTCCCTTCGGAGCTTGTTCTTAGGAATCCTTAGTCTCCCTGTGGTGACAGCTCCCCTCTCCCCACTGCCGGCCTCGCTGCCCAGGGCCTCTGTACCTCTGCCTAGGTCCCTCGCCGGTCCTGGCAGTGCAGCGCGGAGCCAGGGCCACGCTTGAACCGGCAGCCCGTGTTGGCGACGGCAGTCAGACCCTCAGCAAGGACAGGGCCTGTTCCCGGCTGGCACGCGGCTGCCGAGGCCCCACACCCTGCTCCCGAGGTCCCGGCCCCTCCGGATTCTCGTGTGTTTCAGCAAATGCCCCAACTGGCCCTGGTGGGCCCGTGGGACGCACAGACGACCCAGAGTTTTGCTCTTTTGCTGCCTAAATACTCAGGAAACAGGAAAGAGAACAGTATTATCGAAAACATGACTTTCATAGAAAGGAAACACCGGCCAGTCCTGGCGAGGGCCCACAGCACCCCCGCGAGCCGTGAGACGGTTCTCGGGTGTCACCGAGCGGCCAGGCGGCTCCCGCTGCGGCTCAGGGAGGACGCGCCGGCCTCTGTCCACACGGGCGCTGTGTTTACCAGGCTCCGGTCTGAGAAAAACATTGTTTGCCTAATCATAGGGGATAGTCATGTGGACAGACTGCTTTTCCCTTTTGTGAATAAAGTCAGTAGCGACTACGAAAACCAGGGGCCGGGCCCTGTGCGTCTTTCTGTGACAATAGCGCTGATTCCTCCGAAAACCTCGAACCATCAGTCATTTTTATTTGATTTAAGCAGCTCACATTCAGATAGTGGCGTTTCCCAGATCGTAAGTGCATGATTTCCGTCTGCAGCGGCTGCGTGTGCCTGCCAGGAGCCAAGGGGCAGGTGCGCGTTAGACAACAGTCACCCCCGTGAGGAAAGGACAGGTGGGCCTCACCTGGCCTGAGTTCCCTGGACACGTGACCGGCAGGGCGAGTCCATGTGTCCGCGACACTGCCAGGGGCCTCATGTCTCTTTTTGACCAGAGCGTGCTGCCGTCCCCACCGAGCACTCTCACGGTTTCTGGGGTGCCGCCGCTATCAAGCCTAAGGGACAGCACCTTCAACCTCAGAACTAAGAGTAAGACCCTGACGTATGGGTGTGCGTTCCCCTCCATGTCCCTGCCAGCCCTAGGGCCCAGGACGGGCTCTCTGGTGGCCCCGCACCTGGCCAGCCTCTGCGTCCTGCAGGGAGGCCCCGCGGGTCCCACACGCTGCCTCTGTCCGAGCGCGGCTCTC